>VFFE01007664.1:448643-595729 GCA_008921705.1 Burhinus oedicnemus | reverse complement strand
CCCCCCCCCCCCCCCCCCCCGAACTGCGTAGTTTATTTCCTTTTGAGGGAAGAGATACTGAAGATATATTCAGGGAAATTATTTCCATGCAATTAAGACTGAAAGATACTGATAAAATGTTGGATGCTGGTGTCCAGGAAGGTGATCTTAGTTTGCAGTTATATATGTCTTTGATAATACAAATACATAAAACTTAACCTGGTTCTGAAGGGTCCTGAAGTCTTTTCCAGATACATATCCTGCAGGATTCAGCGTTATGATGTTTTAAAATTATTTAGTTAGCTTAAAAAAAACCTAAACCAAACCAAAAAAACCTGAAAAATCTGAGAAGGCATGAGTACAAGTTACAGTTCCAGAAGAGATGAAAATCCCATTGTTTGAGCATATAAAGATCTTCATACACAAGGATTAGGAAGGAACCTTTCTCCTGCACAGGTGGTTCTGTAGGTACCCATTGATGCTGCCTGTGGGGTCCCACTTGTGTAAATCAACAGCAATTGCAGTTTACCATTTAAATCAGGCTTTCTGTGATCTCTTTTCTGCTGCTTCTTTGATTTAACTGTACAGACCCAAAGCTTATAATTCATTTGCATATCATGGCACTCTTTCTTTTGTTACATTGAACACTTGACATTAATTATTTCCAAAGCCATCTAAAAACATTATGTATAGAGATGTCTCAGAACCTCATACCATGGTGTTACATTGTTTTGTTTTAATTTTTTTCTGCATTAATATTTTGTTTCTACGAATACTGAAGGTATTTTTCATATATTGAAGGAGATAGACTCCTATTCCATCTGTCTTAGCTGGGTCACATCTTGTCAGCTTCACCATATTTAATTTTCTTTAAGCTTCATCTTTTCATTTTATTTCAATACGATGTATAGCTGTGATCTATGGGATTGCTAGGAAAATATGCTGTGTCCTGGTCATGGTAAGACTGAATAAAGGCACTGAGATTGTTAGCTGTGGGAATACTACCTCACAGAATTGAACACAAGAAAAAGGGCATGGAGAGTAATATTTGTTTAATGTCAAGAACGAAAGTAAATATCGTGTAACACTTGCTATTCATTATAGCTATTACAGGTTCTTATTGGAAATTGTTCAGAGGAAGGTATAGATATCAGATTAATATAAGGCAATTAGGAAATACATGACTAATAGGTACAATGCCTGAACTACATAGCTTCGAGAAGGGAAAGATAACTATGATTTAACCTTACAAAGGAAAAAAAAGCACTGATAAAGCAGATTTTCTCACTCACTTTTTTTTTTTTTTATTAAGTTGCATTTGTCAGTGCAATAAGTAGCAAAACAGCTTTTAGTTTTGCTTTGTTAAGTAATGGATCTGTATTTTGCTTTTTGTCTTGTGCTAGATAATGTTACTGATGGCCAAACTGATAAACCTGGAGAGTTTGCTGGGCCTGAGCAAATATCTCAGAATATCGTTACTATATTCCTGAATTTCCCACCCCTGCAAAATGGAGTGGGAATGTGGCAAATTTAGTGTTGTGCCTATGGCAGAAAAACAGAAATATTTATAGAGATAAGGTATCCTCATACTTTCAGACTTTTAAAGTTCCATTTCAGTTGGGAGAAATGAGCAGAAAATGAGGATTCATCTGTGTTCATTAGTTTTGACAGGGATGAGCAAGTGAAAAGTTATATTCCTTGCAATTATTTGTTGTTCAGCAGTTCTTACCAGCCCTTTTTAAAAGACATTGGTAGTTCAGGCCTAGTCTGACAAATAATCTTTTGTCCTCCATCCTGAAAGAGTGATACCAGTTAAGAAAACAGGGTGTCAGCGCTGCATCAGAAGATGTATCTACTAAAAAAGTTTTTGTGAAGCCATTTTGTAGCCAGAAATGTGGTAGAGTTTCCATTTAGATAAACAAGTGCCTTTCCGTGTTGGCAAAAAAGGTCAATGTTAGCAAAAACATTCCCCTTCCATGTTTGAGCATTACTTTTGTATTATTTTCAATACTGAGTAGTAATGAAAATAAATTCTATTGGTAAGTTGAGATCTGTGGCTGGCAGCTGAGAAGTTCATTCTCCTCACCCATTTGTAATTGGTTAAATATATTCTTAGCACTGACAAAGTTCTCCTGCTTCCTTGTGTTTGCTTTGAAAATATGTTATCCTCTCCCCTTCTGGCTTTGCTTAACTCCACTGTTCTACCTTATCACTGTGTGCTCATCCAGGCTTTCTGCTCAGCAATTTCCTAATGTAAAGTCTGTACAATTTCTAAATCCTTTGGAAAGCCAGTTGTGGTCAGCTTTTCATTTAATTACAGACCTTGTTTATCCCGAGTCATGCTTTTCCTCTAAAATTTGCGATGTGCTCTATTTTCTTTTTCTCCTTACTGTAGAAATAGGGGGGAGGGAGGTGGGTTGCCTTAGATTAACAACGTTAGATTGTCAGTTTATCTTGATGTCATGCTTCTGCTTGCTAACTACTCCTTCAAAATGCATCGTTTTCATCCAACTCCAGTGGGACCATTTTTAGAGTATTGTTTTGGAGCCACTGTGACAGCTTCAGTAAATGGTGAGTTTTAATTCGTTTGTCTAATGAAGATTAGGATCTTGGCTAATGACTACATAGTCATAAGTGATGATGCTTTTCCCTCCTACTCACTCGTTGCTTAGAACATATATTAATTGTGCAGATGGTAGTGGCTTAGCTGTGTGATAGTTCACTTTCCATCTCCTCCTCTCATGACATTTACACCATGCAAAGAGGGTGTATTGCCATCTCCTTATTTATGAAGATTTGTGATTCATCACCTGCCTTTTAAATCAAATACTAAGATTATATCTTGTTGCTAAGAGGCAGAATTTGGATGTGCGGTTTCTTCTTTTAAGCACACCTGTGCCAAGCTTTGCCTGAAACCTTCAAGCAAATCACAGCCAGAAGCACTGAATTTGCATCTTCGTTCCTACTGACAGCATGTGAAACTTGCAGAGCCTGTTATATGTGGGTAACTACAAGTCATTCCTCATGTGTTCAAAAGTTTCACAGACTTTTCAGTCTGTAACCTAGCCAAAACTTAAGCCAAGATTTACAGGTATTTAAATTTCACTGCAAACATTTTTTCAAATGACTAGAATTCAAGGGTGATTTGTATGTGACAGATGGAAAGTAAATACTTTTACTGCTTTTTTTTTATTGTTTTGCTTTTCTTTCTTATACATTTATTCATTCTTATGGTTCACAAGAAACAACAGGAAAAATAATAATTTAGGCACAGCTAATAAAGACAATTCCTTAAAATTTCATTTCTTCTTTGATGTTATCTGTCTGTCACGGCCATCCTACTCACCAGATTGTCTACTGTTGCTTCTTTCACAGAATAGTATTGCCATTTCTGTGTTCAAACATTATCTGGGTTTGTTCTTCACAAGAATCACTGTTTTATATATTTTACTTGTAATTTAAAGGCTTGTTTACTTTTAAGTGTCACTCCTGGGTTGCTGATCATTATTTGCAAATACTAGGGCAATTGACTTTGGTCTTCATGCTTTATTTTGTTCTCCATTTGTTTACAAAGGATCCTGTGTTGCAGGTACAATCAAAGGAAGTTCAGGATTACTCTTTAAAAGTTATTTTTGCAAACTAAGAGAATAGTTCTTTTCCTGTCAATGGGAGTTCTACCTCTGGTGTCTCCCTATCAAGTGTATGTATTGTCTGTGGCAATACAGGGATTAATACCTTTGTACTTGAAGCTGCTTGCCAGGGGAGGGGGCGAGGGGCTAATGAGCCTTTGGGTCACAGTGGAGTGATGCTGAGAGAGAGAGGAGTGGCTTTGAGGGCTGCGTTTGGCAAATGTCAAGGTCCTGAGATATAGACAGTCAGAAATGTGAATGGAGAAGTGACCTAAAAAGGAGTAGACAGGACCTGAAAGCAGCTTATATTTCATACATACAGAGTTGTAGGCTTGCACCAACTGCATGGTTTCTGTTACCTAACACAGAAGATGCAAAGGCTTTGCATAATATTTAGTTTGCCCTCTGAGTAAAGTGCAGGTATTCTGAATTTAGGAGGCTCTCTGCTATTCCAAGAGAGAAGTGAAGACCTTGTTAAGGTACTGCAGTCATGATTGAATTAGTTGACTAGAAAATTATTTTATATGAGTAAATGAAAAACTGAGGCAGATCCACTGCGCCACAAACACACTTGCATCCTTTCAGCATCATAAATTTGAGATTGTTGACTGTTGAAAATTCTGAAAAGTGCAACATTTTTGAGCAAGCTGGTTATCACCTCCATGTCTGTATCTGTATGAAATGTGGATTACAATATAAGCAGACTCCATCTAACTTCTGGAGGCCTGCTCCCTTAGCGCAGTACCAACGTTCATATGATTAGTCTTCTCATTTGTCAGCTTGAAGGAGTATCAGGGGAAAAACATTTAACCTTAACAAGAAAATTGTTAAACCGCTGACATTATTTGACAAATTTTTGGTCTATGGTTAGAAATGAGATTTACCACCTATAAGAGAGATTTTGCAGAGTCACTAGCTCTAGCTTTAGGTTAAATGAACATATGTAACGCATGACAGTAGTGATGAATTCTGGTCAGTGCTTGAAATAGCTGAAAGTAAGTTTGTATGTGAAATACTGAAATATTGTGACAATTAAAAAAAAACCCAAAACCAAACCAAAACCAAAAAAACCCAAACCAAACAAAACCTGAACAGTTGGATATTTCTCCCTGTGTGGCATTTAACTGGATACTTGGGAATATATACTGTGAAATGAGAAGAATGCTGGGACTGGCTTATACGGAACTATCTTACCCATTCAAGACATGGCAGAGATAATTTTCATGTACCTTTCTGTATTTCTTGCGTGAGAAACCTGCTTGCCCATAAAAGTGTGGCTGTTTGATTATATAGCATTCTCTCCTACTGTCCCCGTATTGCAGGCAGTGCTGACTTGAAGTCCGCATCCCTGCTAAGGCTTTTCTATTGAGCTGTTATTTTTAAAACGCTCTTCAAACATCTTTCCATGAGTATTATGCCTCGTGGAGAGAGTGGTGCAAACTATTATTATCCCTGTACATTAAGAAAATTAAAAGGTGTTCTTGCCAGGTGGTTAATAGAAACTATCATGTTCTCTTAGTGTTATTTGGTATCAGGTAACAGTGTTGACATGCGGACATTCGTAATGTGAAGAATAACATTTAAAAAAAGACACTGAGTGCTCTTCACAGTGAAGATTTCTTTGATAAACACCAGATTTGACACAAGGGGGAACAAACTCAAACTCTTGAGTTTTGAAATTCCTGCTTTATAAATGTGAATCCTAGGAAATATTTGTTTTGCTGCTGGAAATTCCCTCCTCTAAAGCCTATCAAACAGGCTAATTTTGTGAGAAGTCACCCACATTTTGCCAAAGGGCTGTGGCTGGATGGCCATTGCTCCCATGCCTGGGCTCAGGAGTGGGTAAGGATGTATAAAATAAAATTAAAAAAATTAAAAAAAAAAATTAAAAAAAAAAAAAAAGACAGACAGACAGACACCACAGCCATCAAACCCACTGCTGTGGCTCTGAGATGGCTCTGCGCTGAACCTGCTGTGCAAGTCATGTTTCACCTTGTGGGTTTATGCCAGTGTTTTCAGTCACCTCAAAGTACCTGTGAGTTTAATCAAGTAAATGCCTTCCTGATGCTCTGAATTTAATTTACTGAGTTTCAGCATGTGTTGTCCTATTGTTTATGTATAAAAGACTTAAGTAAAGCATGGCAGTAATTTTAGAGATTGTTTCAAAACAGAAAAAAAAAAAGAAGAAAAAAGATGCACTACAGCAAAATGATAACTTTAAAAAAAAAGTCCCTGAATACAGGGAATAGCTCCAGGACAGGTCTGGCATATCTTAGATAAGCATTTATTTTCTCATTGAATGTATACCTGCTGTATTCAAGGAAAGGCTGATATTTTTAGGCTGACTCTTCATCCTCCACAACTAGTCATAACTTGTTTCTTGGAGAAAAGAAGGTCTTATGTATAGCAAAGGTAACATGAAAAGCAATGGGGGATGTGTTTTCTAAATTAAATTATAAAAGTACACAATACGCAGAAATCCTTCATATATAGCCTATGTATTGATTCAGCTTTCACTGCAGCACGAAGTGTTAAAATGCAGTTCTGGATATACAAAATGTTAAAAGCGATACCCACTGTCTGCATAAGTATATGGAAAGCAGAGACCTGATTAAACTGATTAGAATCAGTTGGACTCTTCTGATTCTCTTTGAGACTCAGGTCATACGCTACCTGATAACAGCATTGTGTACAGAATCATCTCAGGCTGTTCAGCAGGTCAGAGTCAAGTATCTTCCAAATCTAATAGCTTTATTGATCATAAATGCAAATAGCTGACTAGAAACTGATGGATCTTACTAGTATTAAAATGGAAAAGAAAGGATCTTGGTAAGATTACTGAAGCTTGTCTTAAATGAATACAAATTTTATTAAAAAACATATTCTGCAGCAAAATATAATCATTAGGAGGAAACTATCTTTTTTTTTTTTTTTGTCAGTGTATGGATTAGTGTTCTAGCCCCTGAGATCTAGTTACTGAGAAGTTTCAAAGGTATTATTTCAGAAACAGGAAAGGACCAACTGAATGTCTAAAAAGCAGCCTTTATGCAGCTTTTCTATTTAGATTTCCAATTTTCAGTGTTATATATAGCTTATCAAGATTTCAGTTCTTCTTGCCATATGATGCAGTTGGTATGGCAGAAGTTTTTGGGGTGTTTTTCCTGATTGTGTTTGGAACAGTTATAAATGTTCTGAAATGAAGATGACAAAGAGAGAGGTCGTAACTGAACATCCTAGCTTTGGCACAGGAGGAGATGTAGCCCTTGGGAAACAGTGTGAATTTCAGCAGGATAGCTGGAGTTAACTTAGATGCCTGTTAATTGTAGTCATTAGGTTTGACTCATTGTTAAAGAAAAAAAAACCCAACGCTGTATGCTTCTCTTACACATTCAGTAAACCCTTAACTAAAGTTGAATTGGTCTGAAATGTAGATACTGATTTGGAAATGTTAAAGGAGAACATGACTTATCATTTTCAAAATAATATTGCTGCTACTTTAATAATATATTAAAGTAATAAGTGTATTTGGTGTCTAAAATGGACCAGATACGAAAGGGAGGATTGATGGTATAAGCCTAACACAATAGATGAGAAGAGCACTGAGGCCAGGCATGACATCTGGAATGTGAAAGGGAGGCGGTTTTAAGTAATTTATTTTTTCATTGTGAAAGAAAAAAAAATTCTGCTGGCTTAGGTATCATGTGAGTAGACCTATCTGTCAGCGGAGAGAAAAGAGGGAGTATGATCAGAAATAGCTGCAAAATGGGTTTTCTCCACAGATGTCTACTAGCCTGAGTAGGAAAAATATCAGTGTTTAAGAATAAAATGTGCAAAATAAACTGTCCAATTCAGATCTATCTTTAAGCATTTAAATGAACAAGAAGGATGCTCTTCCTTTCCTAACTCCCCATTGCAGCATTTTGTATACAAAATCATCTGTATGTGTCTTTCTTTTTGTCCTTTTTTTTTCTCCCCCCCACCCCGCACTCTGCAGGAGCCTTACCTAGAGTCAATTGACATTAATAGGAATCTGTCGTTTGAAACCTGTGTGCTGTGAATTAGGCCTATAAATATCTGCTAAATCTTTATTCATTGTCCTCAATTAAGTACTGTTCACATGGGAGTAGTTGATCAGATGGGGTGTGCAGCTACAATGCAAACAGGTAGTTTATTAAAGTCAGCTTAAACAGCCTGAGATCCAGCTGTTAATTGGGGTGGAGAAGCCCCTCTGACACTCTGGCCATACAGGGCTCAGGTGAACGGTGAAGTTCTGTAGCTTTATATCCCTGGGGCTTAGTTCTTCATGTGCAACGTATAGGATGCTTTACATAATGTATGGTTTTTTCATCTATGCTTTGTAGACAGTACTTTAATACAAATGATGATTAACAAAAACTGGAATAAATCATAGCCAATTTTAAGAATTCTGGTAGTCATGTTAAGTAAGCAATTTCTCATCTATAATTTCAAAATATTGTTCTGAAATGGAAAAAATGTATACTAGTATAATACCTTTTTTTTCATATTTGCATGCCCATTATCTGTATTTTTCTTATCCATCTTTGTCAGACATGGCACCTTAATTACTCAGTACAGGATTTTATGTCCTGTTTGGCATACATGCACATCTGTTTAGGTAACTTGGAAGAGTAAATATGAGCACTAAAACATTAATTGGCAAATAATACATATTTTTAAAAATATTAAACAAAAGTCTGTTCTGCAGATTAAATGATGTGACATGCTTAATACAACCAAAACAAATATTCTGGAAATAAAAACATCACTGAGACAAAACCAAGCAATTCAAAACCAATCCGCAGTATAGTTGCTTGTCCCTCTTTGTTTGGAATTGCTGCCTCCCACCCCCTTACCAGTGCAGTGTCAGCCTTTTTCTGTAGATCATGGCAAGCGTGTGAGGGGGAGTGGCTCCTACGGAAAGCTAAAAGCAAGAGAAGTAGTTGGAAGTAGTCTACAATTAACCACATTGGACTAAAGAATTTGACTATTGAATCCTAATTGAGTCTGTGCCACTGGAAAAATTCATTCTGCCTTAAAAATGTCTTTGGCCTATCCCTCTGCAATTTTGTGAGGTTTCACTCATGGATGCCTGTAATGCACTTAGATACGTGGTTCTACAGGTCTTGCAGATCTGTATTTGTACAAGTAGACTAGTATGAAGTAGTTCCTATATGGTGCAAGATTAATATCATTATCAAACCTAATTTTTTTTATATGTATGTTGTTTGGGGTTTTTTTCCCCCTATTTTTGATATCTAATTTCTTTGAGTGCTTTCAACCCTTTAAATTTCTCCCTGTTCTAGGGAAAAACTGTCTCACTTGTGAATGATAAACTCAGTGCTGTTCAGTAATAACTAGTCTATGCACATGACAACTGCTGCAGAAAGAACTGTTAAATCCTTCCCTCCAGGACTTATCTGTAGTTTCACAGTGCCCCTTTTAATTCTGTGAAACGTTCCAGGTTGTTATGTATTATGTCAGTTGTACCACTAGTAGCTTGAAATAGGCCCTCAGTACTGCTGTGCCTACACTTTTAGGTAACACGGTTTTGAAAAGTGGCCAATGATATGTTTGTATGCGGTGTGTATGATGCACTGACATCAGACCTGTCAAAAAAAAAAAATTGAGTCTAACTGTATTTATTACTTTTTTTCCCAGTCATATGATGGTAACTTTTTGCTACAAAAAGCCTAAAAAAACTTAAGATGATAGATTTATTGCTAACATATGAATTACAGGAATTAGTAAATCAAATTCTGTAAAGAAATTAGGTAAAAATCATGGTAAAAAATAAGATTCTTAAGTATTAAATTGTATAGATCAGTGCTAGGTATTAATTGGGCTCTCATGGCATTAATATTTTGGTCAGCTTTTGTTTTCTGTGTTAAATCTATAAATTGACTTAAGTGATGCAGCAGTGAAGTACAGTTCATGAGTTATTGATGATAAAAGACTTGTCTAAAATCAAGGATAACAAACTAGGTGGTACTTCTCAATCACTGAAACCCAATTGTTGTTAGTCTGTTTGGCAGGGATTGAAAATAGTATTTGGCTGTAAAAAAAGGAAAATACGACTGCAGGGAGAAGCCCTACAAATCAGAAACAGGATGCATCAAGGAAGGATGATTAAGGAGCATATAATATTTATGTTGTTATATATATACATGTATGTGTGAATGTGTTGCTTGTCATTCATGATGCATATGAACACAAAAGGAAATCATCAGTGTTTTTGAGATGGCTGCTCAGTTGTGAATTTGATTGAATTGCTCTAAGTATTTCAAAGGTATTTTTATTTTCTTATTTTGAAATCAAACTTTCATATAATTTGAGACCCACTGTATGTAGCAAGACAGGTACTTCCAAGGAATACTGAAAAATAGGGTTCCCATTTTCCTTTGTCTTTGAGTTGATTCGAGTCCTGAAAAATGTGGTTTTGAAAATATGAAAGCACAAAGCTTGCAATCAAAAGTGAGGGTCGGGAGAGAGGTGGGAGGCAGGATACTTATTACAGGTACAATTTTATTTGTTTATTTTTAAAACTTTGTACTTAGTCCCTGGAGATGCTGATCAAGTGATGATACTCAAACTTGCTCGCAATTAGTACTGCATGCATTGACATTGTAGATACAAGTTTAATGACAGTATGGACAGTCTCGATCTCACTGAAATATAATATCCCTTCACTTTTTGTTTTATCAGTAGCAGTCGTGTATGCATTTCTGAGCCCTGCAAAATTTGTCATGGACTTCACAATCTATCACACAGACTTCCCCCCTTCTCTTATTGCCACAGGGAGGTGAAGCATTACTACCTACTAACTACAAATAATGATCATTTAGTAAAATTAAAAGTGAAATGTTACATTAGTATCAATGTGCTTATCTAGCCAATGGTAGCATTAATATGTTAGCAAAGTAGGTGTCAAGTCTGAGGGCAGTACTTCAGATGCTTTGGAGCTTTAAGATCATGCGTGTTATTTGTTTGTATTCTCTCTTTATTGACATTAGGAAAAAATTGTTCACTGAAGGAGTTACCAAACATTGGAACAGGCTGCCCAGGGAGGTGGTTGAGTCACCACCCCTAGATGTGTTTAAAAGTCATGTAGATGTGGTGCTTAGAGACATGGTTTAGTGGCTGACCTGGTAGAGTAGGGTCAACAGTTGGACTAGATGATCTTAAAGGTCTTAAATGATTCTATGATTCTGTGATATTACAGTGGTATTTGAAAGGATGTAAGTAGGGTGGAATTACATATTTGGATATGTGTCTCTTACTGTTCCCTAAACACCAGAGCGAAGCTGAAATGTTTATTTGCAGAGTAAGAGATACTGATCTTATGACAATAGTCAATTACAAGGATATTTGGTTTATTGTACTGAATGATTACAGTAGATTTAATCAGCTTGTTCAATAGTAGTACAAAAAGGGGCAGTTTCTAGTTTTCTTTTTTGCTTGTTGCATTGTGTTAAGCTTAGAAGAAGCATGAGGGGAGAAGGAAGGTGGGAACAGCAGAGATTTTAGCTACATCAACCTGAAGACCTTTCTGATGTGCTTAGTTACTGCTTGTGCTTTCAGCTCTCATCAGAAATTAAAAAAATATTTCTGATTTTGTACGGCTGTATAATAGTGTTTGACCTCTCGGGTAGAGAATGAAAGAGGTATCTGTTACCAGATGTAAGGAGATCCATTTTGCAGGAGGACTTCATGGCATGTAGAGCACACTACAGCTGCAGTAGGTGAGGGAACTGTGCTATAGTGGTTTGAATTTCTCACGATGAGCTCCCTTGCGACACAGGAGATCTGTGGCTCTTATTTTTGGGGAATGCTTGGTATGCTCTGTTTTCTGAATCTGAGTATCTGGTGAATGGTAATTTGTGTTTTAGACCTATTCAGAAATAAAGGAATGGGAGATCATCCTCTCTGCCATTAGTAAAAGCAGAAGAGAAAAAAAAAAAAAAGAATCTAAACTTGTTTAAGACGACCGTAGATTCAGGCATCCTGGAGTAATGCTACCTGGAAAGTTTATGTGAATGGGGCACTAGAAATAAATAGCCTGGACGAAAGCGGTTACTCAAAGGCAGCAGTGTTAACACGCAATGCTGTGGCTGCAGATCTGCTCAGAGGATGATTTTTTCCCTTACCCATTCTCTTTCATGGTAAGCAAATCACCCATGGTTGTTTCTACCAGTCACTTTGACATGTGTCGTGGTTTAAACCCAGCCAGTAACTAGGACCACACAGCTGCTTGCTCACTCCCCCTGGCTGGGATGGGGGAGAGAATCAGAAGAGTAAAAGCAAGGAAAAACTCATGGGTTGAGACAAAGACAGTTTAATACTTAGAACCAAAGCTATGCATGCAAACAAAACAAGAAATTCATTCAGTGCTTTCTATCGGCAGGCAGGTGGTCAGCCACCTCCAGGAAAGCAGGGCTTCATCACATGTAATGGTTACTTGGGAAGGCAAACGCCATCACTCCGAATGTCCCCCCCTTCGTCCTTCATCTGCCAGCTTTATACACTGAGCATGATGTTACTTGGCATGGAATATCCCTTTGGTTAGTTGGGGCCAGCTGTCCCGGCTGTGTCTCCTCGCAACTTTTTGTGTACTCCCAGCCTACTCGCTAGTGGGGCGGTGTGAGGAGCAGAAAAAGCCTTGACTGCTTAGGAAAAACTAAAACCACCAGAGTGCTATCAACAGTATTCCCATTCCAAACCCGAAACATAGCGCTATACCAGCTCTGCTCATAAGAAACTCAACTCCATCCCAGCCGAAACCACAACAACATGCTACTGAAAAGGTTTCTGATGCATTTTGGGGAATGTCAGGTTGTCTGTAGACAGAAAGTAGAAGAAGAAATAAAGAGAAGGTGATTAAATACTTAATTTCTAGCAGTGGTGAAGTTCTGTTAGAGCCGAGTGAAGAGGAAAGAAGTTACGTGTTTGTGAGCTGCTTTTTGTTTTGTTTTGTTTTTGCTAGAATAAGAAAGGAATTTAGTAGATTGTTTAATGGGGAGAAAAAAAAGCATAGAAAATAAATGGTCTAATTGAAATCCTGTGGTCACATAGAGAGGAAGTCCAGTCTGTGTGGATGAAAATTTCTAATCATGATTGAATTAGTAAGTAATAACCTGTGTCTATTATTCTACTATGCTTTACACAGTTTGCCTTTATTCTGACTGTTAACTGTCTCCCTGTTTGATTGCTTTTAGAGTGTGACTCCTGCTTTAGGACAGTCAGAATTCATTTTACTTTTGTCTCATAATTTTGTGAGGGTTAGAATTTTATAGGTTACTGCTTCATTGTAAAGGTTCCAGAAAGGAACTTAATAATTTCAGGTCTGCACTAGAGGGTTTTTACTGACTTTTTTCCCACCTTTTTAGATCTGCGAGTAATTCTGCTTATGAAGAATCCACTTAAATTTAGTATTTCTATTGACATTTCCCTGTGGAAAATGAGCCTTCTTATTCTGACTCACAAAAGCCAGAGGAATAGGGGCTTTGGGCTCTTATCTTACTTCTTCTGTAAGAATTACTAAATAAGCTGCAATCATAAAACTGAATGTGCCTTTTCTACTGAAGATTGGTTTGACTTTCACATTAATTTTTAACTGGAGTAGAACTTCCTTTCTCCAGAATGGTGAAAATACCTTCCACTCAGATGTCTCCCTGAACACATAGGCAAGTAATTGGTAATATTCTTGGTGGCATTTTGTAAGAAGAAAGGATTTTGCAGGATTGAATCTGTCACAGAAAGTATAGTAAAGAAGGGAGTGCAGTTTCTGCGTGAGCTCATCATCCAGAGCACAAGTTCTTCACTGACACGGGAAAGTGCCAGAGCTGCAGGTTGTGTGAACACCACCGACATCTGCCTTGAAGGCGGCTTCCATGAGGACCTGTGTCCAGCAGTTACTAGAGGTCAACTACTGCAGACATTTCAGGGGTGGGGAGGAGAGGGTTACACACTGTTTTTGAAGACCCACGTGATTTAACATTCAGACACAGGCTCCTGAGGGAAACAAGAAGGTGTTCTTCCCAAGACAAGTGTTGCACTATAGGGTGGTAGTGCTGCTGTAGTTGTTGCTCTCCTAAGACATGAAAATGTAGCCTGTGGGCAAAGTTTGTACTGTTTTACCTATGATAATCCATGCTTCCTTATTTCTACAGTTTTGGGAGCAGTATTATCTGCACAATTTGTGCATTGAAGCAGTGCATATTTTGTGGAGAAGATACTCTATTTTTTTCCCTAGTTCTTCAATTATTTAATTAAGCATTGTATCTTTACCATCCTGGAATAAAAAATGTTAATGTAGGGTATGTTTACGGTCCAGCATATTCACTAGAACTAAGCACTAGTTATTTCAGGCACTGAGAATTAAAAAGTCACCAAATCCACGTGTCTTCTTAGAAAGTTCTAGCTCTCTTTCATAGTTTAAAAGAGCCTGTATTAAATTTAATGTAATACCAGAATTGTAAGTTAGCTATTTTTAAAGAATGCAGTAAATTTTAATCTTCTTATACTTTTGTGTATATAAAGTTGAATTACTAGAACTCGCCCAGCCCCTCCTCCTCCACCCTGCCTCCCTCCCTGAAAGGTTGTGAGGAAGGTGTTTCATGTGTTCTGGAATGCACTGTTATACAATTTTATCTAAGAAATTTATGAATGCTAAACTTTTTTTGTTGTTGAAGAGGACACAACTGGTTTTAAGATGTTTTGTATATACGATTTATTTGTAGTATGCAACATGTCTTGGGTGGTAGCAATATAAATTCTTAAGAGAAAGAAGCTGAAATAATGCACCTTTTATTTCAATGCTGACATCTGAGTGAAATAGACATGAAATTTTCACAACCAGAATAAGGAACATGTTTTGCAAAATATTTCAGAGGAAAACTTTGTTTTCCAGTGATAGTCTGTGTAAGTGGAGATTTACTAGCTCTTTATTCCAAGGTTGGTTGTTACGTACTGAGTCAGCCATCGTGCTCATCTTGTTTCATTGTTCTCTAAGTCCTGTAGTTTTTTACCATTCTCCCTTTTATTTATTTTTATTTCTTTTGAAAGGGAGAAGTGAAGCGAATGCTGAAGACAAGGATACATTTCCCAGTGATAAAATATTAAAATTATGAAGTGCTCCTCTGAGCTCTTCTGCCGTAGCTGCTGCATTGTGTTATATGAGTGTTACCTTCTAGAGGAGCACGTATTACTTCAGAGAAAGGCTTGAATAACTTATGTCTAAAGCCGAGGTTATTGTACCAGAAGATTTTACTGCAGAGTGATGTGTGCTTTTTGCAGGGATTTAAATTATGAACGTGATGTTGTGGCTGAGTGTTGGACTCAGCGACAGGATAGTAGGCAATGCTATCTAATTTAAGGAACAATTTAGAGAGCTACATGTGGAAAGATATAGCAGAAAATTGGGAATTGTTGCATGGAAATCTGCAACAAAATTCTGATTCTTCTGAGTCAGAACTCCTTCACTATGAAATAACAGCCAAATTCTCCAGTTTTCCATGACTCTTCCCAGCTGGCATGCAGATGATACAACTGGCTATTCTTCAGCAGAGAAATGCAGAGCTTCTTCCCAAGAAATATCAAAGGCATATATATTTTAGTTTCCTCTTAAAAATATTGTATGCTTCTTTTACCAGCAATATAAACAACAACAAAACTTAATAAGGTTGAAGTTTCTGTATGTTCTGACTCCCTGTGTTTTATCATCTACAAAAGTTTTTTCTTATCTTGTATTACATTTAGAAAATGCTTTAGCATCTTATCCTTCTTATCCTTAGCTTGTTTTATGGTTGTGCCTTCTAGCTTTAACAAATACACTTAGTGCTTTCAGAGAATACCTAACTATCCAAGGATTGCACGCAACAGACACAAGGGGAAAATATCTACATGCCATTAGATAGCAAGTCCCAAATGGAGTAAGAAAAATGAGCTAAGTTGGAACTTAGGTTGGAATACTTATGAAATGTTGGGAATTGGTATTAGAAGAAAGCGTGTTACAGATTCTGTGTAGGCTGAGCATATCATTTCATCTCAAACTGAGACATCAACGTCAATAAAACAAGGGCGATTTTTTTTTTCCTATAAAACTACATTGAGAAACTCTATATGCAGTTTACAGTTGAAAGATTATAGCAGTCAGTAGCTGAATGTTCAGATTTAATCATGGACTTGTTGAAATATCACTGTTGCTTATCCTCTGCTAAAGCCAAGGGAAGCTTATCTTTTATGTGAATAGGCAGAAGAAGGAAGAATTCTGTGAACTCTGTAACTCGCAACAAATCTATTTTAATTTAAAAGTAGATATGTTAGTATGTCTCACAACCTTGACACATCTGTCTAAATCCAATATTATTGTTCAGGGGAGAGATTTATCACATTACAGTTTTGTTCCCAGATTTCCACGTATTTGAAATTGGTTCCGCTGGCTGCTGCCGCCACTGATGTTTCCAGCTGTTGCGCAGCAGGACTCTTTCCAAGAAACAGAAGTGAACAGTGGGTTTAGCTGCAGTACGTGGTTTCAGTAACTAAGTCAGAGAGTTTGTGACTTCCAGTCAGTATGTGCAGCAGACTCTTATGAAGTCCGTGATAAAGAGATGCAGCCTGTTATAGAGTGTGATATCCTTGCAAGCTCTTTGGGTTGTTCCCGATACTGTTAATGGGGAAGTCATAGCCTGCCTTCAGATGTGCAAATCTGAAGCAGAATCTCACACTGCATTCAACAGGATGTATGTGCATACATTTAAAGAAAGAATTAGTCTTTGTATTTTCCTGGACTTCAGCTCTGTCTTTGACTCAATAGGACCATGATCTGTCAGTGCTAGAGTTAAGAGAGTGTTACATAGTTCTCATACTACCACTCTACTCAGAGGAGTTATCTGAAATTGTCACCTTCTTGCTCATCATTTCTGTTGTGTCTGTAATCCTGTAATTACAGGTCAGGGCTGCTTCCTTCCAGGGCAGAGATAAGTTTCTGTTGCTGCTTATTCTCCATAGCTTTGCAGAGCCACTGCAGCTCCGACAGGGAATTGCATTCTGTCCATCTCCACATTATCATTAGGATTGCTCTCCTGTCTTTCAGTGCTGTTTTTTCTTCACTGGTGATGTCAGAACTGTTTAAGTTGCTGTTTTGAATTCCAAATCCCACTTGAACTTGTCAGAAAAGCAAAATCCATGGGATTTTGAAAAATTGTCCCCTACATAGCACTGAAAAATAAGAACTGCTAGCACTGCTGGGATAGTATTTGTTAGAGTTATTATCTTCTGCATCGTTTTAAGTTTGGAAGTGTTATAAAGAAGTTCTTTATCACCTTCAACTTTGGCCTGTGAAAGGAGCAGTGCCAATTTCCAGCTCTTATTTGAATCGTAGAACCTCCCGGAAGTTTGGAGACAAGGGTGGATTTTCGGCTTTCTCAGAAATAATAGTTTATCTGAATTATTTTGAATTATTGACAGCAAATTTAACTTTCCTGCGAGCTAGTTGTGGTCCAGGTTTTTTTGCACTGTAGCTGTGCTTGTTGTGACACATGAAGTTTTCTTTAGGTCTACTTTTATAATGCTTTATTTAGTCAGTTTAGTGCTTCAGGGTTTGCCTTTTTTTTGTGCCTCATAATCAGGCTACATTCAAAGTATAGATCATAAAAGAGGAAGCTGAAGACTGGTTTGCAGTGTTAGGAATCATAAAGTAAAATATCACAAGGTTTCTCTTTCTTTAATAACAGATTAATAGATAAAATAGACTGGTGTATGAGACAGTTCTGTAATGTGTTTCATTTCATACGGTGTTTCTCTGAGAGTACTGTTATGGTTATCATCCCTAATGACTGTAATGCATTGAGGCACAGTGTTGTTTTTTAAAAGCTTTCACTTTTTCATTGTTTGTTCTCAAGGTTACATTATGCAAAATACAATGTTACATTTTGTGCACTAGTCCAGGCTGTATAAAAATATTTTCAATCCTTTTATGAAAATTGAAATAGCTCTGCTCTGGGGAAGAGGCTTTATGCCTGTTTCAAGTATTCCTGACTGCTATAATGAACTGCTGTTTCTTCCTCTGTCTGAAAAAGTATAGGTCTTGTGTCTTGACTTTAAAAGTATTTGAAGGTGGTAGTTCTTGCATGCTCTTGCATTGGTAATTTGGTTTAGCTATTCACCGTGAATTGCAAACCACTAAGAATTATCAAAAGATAGGAGTTTTGTTTAAATAATTTTGAAGATGAAAGAGAGCTTTTTCTACTTTACCATACATGTGAGAAAAGTCAGAGTAAAAAATATGAGGGAGGTACGAAGAGAGGAAAGGACAGGCTTGTTTTATTTCAATGGATTTGCATTATGGATAAAAATGGACAAGTGAGTTGAATTAAATACATTATTCAAAACTGCTGTTTTGGCTTGATTAAAACTCTGCTTTACCAATCATTTTCATTACTGTGCCGCTTTTTTCCCTTTACTTGCCGACAAGGTAAGGCACTGTGTCTTTTAATGAATTGATAAATGGTCCCTACAGAGCTTTTATCCCAGCTAGCTGCAGCCTTTGGCCCCTTTTGTGGTTTTATTGCACCCCAAGATCCTACTGAAGGTATGTCGGGATTGTGAGTGCTCAGCTCCACCATCAGTATGAACAGACCCTTTGCTGAGGGTGGCACAGGTGTGGTTTTGTCTCTGGGTTGAAGCCCCTGGTCTGGTAGAATCTGGAAGAAAAAATGTGTTTATTGCAGAGAAAGATATTAGAAAACTTAGTAGTCAACCAGGTTAGTATTTACCACGATTCTTTTTTGCACTTAAACCTTGGCTATAAATCTATGCTCCTGCCTTTTCCTCTGTGAACTATTGAAACTACTTCTAAAACTCATGACTGTAATATACATGTAGATATGGAAATACTGAGGGTATTAAACAAAAAAATACAACAAACCTCCCCAACAACAACAATAAAAAAACTAAACAAAAAACATGAGCTGTAATTTTTTTCTGGTCTCACACCAGCTTTGCTGAAGTTTTTCCCAAAATAATCAGTCTTACATAGATACTGGAACAGGGCAATTTCTTTGATTTTCCTCCAAATTTTAAAATAAGGAATGAAGTATGAACTGCCTAGAGTTTGGTTGTTTGTTTGTTTTTTTTAACAATATCTGCTGCTGCTTGCTCCATTTGCATTTGCTATCAACAAACGTATATTCCTCAGCAGTCTGGTTTTGTTAAAAGCTGGAAGAGTTCCACTGAGGGGGAGCCAAAGGATTCTTTTCCCTTGCTTTTGTCCACTCCAGGAAGCTTTGCTTTGAAGCATCTGTGGTGACCCACATTGACTGAAAACAATATATTTTGAAAAGCGATTCTATGAGTATCCATGTAGTGACTGAAGAAAGAACTCAGTTCCAAAAGATGTTCCTTTTCTCTGACAGCCTGATACATATGAATGGTCAAAATGTAAAATTAAGAGATCTTGTCTAGATTGGAAAGAAAGAGGCAGGGCTTACTCTTAAGTGTTTATACGAATAACTTGCCCCTACTTGTGTTCTCTTTTCTTTGAAGAGATTTATAGGGATTTTTGTCCAGAAATGAGAGTAAAGCATTGTTAGATAGGACAGTAAGGACACTAATGAAAAGATTGTATAGCTTCAACGTTTGTAAGCGCTTTGTGAAAAGGATTGCTAGAGTGAATTTTGAGCCTCTCGGGCTCTCAGTAGTTTTCTGCTTCTAATGACAGTTATTAGGTATTTGAGGAGAAAGAATGAGGTCTATCAAATAAAAAAGTTCTCTGTCTTGTCAGATCAAAGAATGTAAAAGAAGTTTTTTAAACAGATATTTAACAGTCTAAATATCTACTGTGACAGGCCAGTAACTTTCATACAAGGGGACAGGATTTTGAGAAGAAAACCGTTGGTCACCCAGTCTCTTATGAATACCCTGGAAAGATGTAGCTGCTGCTTCTATCAGGTGACACGGTGTCTGTGTTTGCTGTAGGCATTCCGTCTATCCATTTGGTCCCATTTTGGAGGCACACCCACGTCATCTTGGATTTTATGGTTTGAGCTAAATCATTTGGTCCACCTTCAGCTTGAAGAAAGCTTGTACAGTTGGCTGCTGTGCCATGCTCTCATTTTTCCTTCTGGTGTGGAAGCAGGTTCCCCAGATGCAGTTTGCCAGTCAGCTGTACTTAGCACACAGGAGAAAATCCTTGTTTCTCTGAAGGGGTCTGTGTAAATCACCAGACTTTAGCAGCTGTAGGAGAAGGGCTCTGGTCAGGTAGAAAGGGATAGAAGGAAGGCTGAAAACCTCTCAGCTTATGCACTAAATCCACACCTGACCCCACGTGGAGTATGTGCAGGGCATACTATTTTGACTGTTGGCAGATTTCAAATTGTAGTATTTTTTTAATAACTACAGAGTTATATAGCGTGTTCTTGGAGGGGGGAATTAAGAATTGATTTTTGTCTACACATTAGGAAGACTTGATGGGAACACAGTTAATAAAATGCTGCTGAGAATTGTGCCTTGGTTAATATTCAACTCAGGGTCATGTTCCTCACTGAGGTTTATCAGCAAAAGATTTATTGATTGTACAGATACTTCTCTCAATGTCTGAAAGGCATGCTAGGCACATGTTAATGTTAGTAGGTTTGATGTAACCTGGAGGCACAAATATGGTCTAAATGTTTTGTGAAAAGGGTCCTGAAAATGTTTGCTTTCTAACATGAAGATAAAATAATACTTCACTTACAAAGCACTACTGAGCAGAAGCAAGAAGAATTAAGTTTCATGAAGGGATTAAGTTATTAACCCAGAATATGAAGTATGTGTCTTGCTCTGTTCCTCTTTAGATTTCCTCTGCCACCTTTCTTTGAGCCTTTCCTTTTTGGCTTGAAGTCCTCCACTAAAAAATGAAAGAAATACCGCTATGCTAATTCATGCTTCATTTTGTCACAATAAATTGGTTGATGGTTATTAAAGTTCACTATACTGTGATAATGGTGTGAAAAGGGGAAGCTCTGTGCTCGCCCGTCGGACTGGCATAACCTCCTTAGAACAGCATTAGTTACAAATAAGCAGCAGACACGGTATTTCAGTAAAAATAGGCAAGAGTATTGCTTATGTAGAAATGTATTTTCTTCTTTCAGCTATGTGCAATCAAGAAAAGATTGGAACAAGACTCACTAACAAGCCCTTCTGTTTCCTTCCTAGAATTACAACAACAGCTGCTTGTATGATGGACCTACGGAGATATCCGCTGGACGAGCAGAACTGCACGCTAGAGATTGAGAGCTGTAAGTACTTCCGCAAATCCTACTTATTCTGTGGTCAACTGCTTCAGAGTTTTTATTTCTGTCTCTTTTTTTTTTTGTCTTTTTTAGCCTGCTAGTAACCTAGTTGTCTTTCTGTCTGATGACCCTTAGATCCTTGCAAACACATGCAAAAAAAAAAAAAGCTTTACAGATGGATTAGTAATTTGTGGCACAAGGATTAGCAAAAATTATTCTGTGTTTTGATGGACAATTTACATCTTTAAAAGTCTCATTCAAATGCCTTGTTGGGAGTTCATGTGAGGAGCACGAGGATTATTATCAGTTCTTTATCCTTCTTTACTGCTGAACTGTGTGGCAGCTTGTTTCCATTTATAAATGACGGCAAGAGGTTAGAATTGTCCTTGAAGTAGGTGTTTTGTGGGTTTTTTTTCTAACCCCTGTGCTGTAGTTAAACTTTCAATGCATGCAATGCAGTCTGTTATATATACTGATTTAATAGCTGGTGTCTCTATCAAACTTTCTATGTAGATAAAACTTGTGTTGTGAAATAAAATTTCAAATCTCTTTTCACTGAAAAATCTTTAGGGTATCTAAGTACGGTCAGAGAAAAAACAATTCGTCATCACTTTTATAAAGACACTATTGTAAGCATGCATTATTTGGCACGCTAAGATCGTATCAGTACTTTCAAGATAAATTTCCTTTTTCAGGAGAACCATAGGTAATTTAGCTGGGTTGTATTATTAAGTTGAACATGGCAAGCAAAATGGAAATTAATGACATGTTTTAAGATACAATATACAAAAGTATGTGCATTTTTAAAGTAACGTCTGTATTATAAAGATTATGTGGGATTTCTGAGTGCACTGAAGTACAAAATGATAGTAACTTGTGCTACAGTCTGGTAAGAACATGGTACAGCTGAGCATCTTTCTCCTATTGTAGAAAACATTTAAGAATATGCTTTACATTCGTGTCCAGGTTTCATTCATTTTAGTGTAGTTTAAAGATATGCCAAAATTCTTTCCAGAATTAAACTTGTGACACTGCTGTCTGAAATAATTTACACACATAAAATAAGCAGAATGAGTCTTTATAATTAAAGTTCAGCCCTTCTCTATGCTGAAATACACAAGCAGCAAATGTCATGATGGACTTTGCTCTTTTGAGAATGAAGAAAGTCTTGGGGGGTTTGGGGTTGGGTTTTTTTTGGGTTTGTTTTTTTTTTTTTCCAGCTCATTATAGAATTTATATTGATAGCATTTGATTAAAAATTTCATACCTGCAGCCTTTTACCGGTATAGTAGGCTGATTTTAACGTGCAAGAAAATTACTGGCATAAGCGTATTCTGGTTTACAGAGATTTTGTACTGAAAATGTGGTTTGCTATGCCGGTGTCTTTGCTGTGGCTTGCTATGCCAGTGTCAATTGTTGCTGTAGCAAGGACCTGGAATTTTTCTTTTTTCTAGTTGTGTGTGTAAGGTGGAAAGATGGAGAGTCAGAGGACATCCTTTCTCTCTATTTACAGCATTGTTTGAACAGTCAACAAAGTCTTGCCATCTCTCTGCATTGCTGAGATGCCTGAATCTTCTTGGGATTCACAAACTAGATATTCCCTGCCTGTCATGCTTGCAGGACCCACTCTGGGAAATATTCCCAGGAAATACCTCCCAGGTCAGTCCTTACGCAAAACTGAAAATTAAATTATGTCCCTGCTTTTCAATGAGAACACTTGTTCTTGTTCAGACTTAGAATGTGGGACCTCTGGGTTGAAATTTCCCTTTCATCTGCTTTGGAGTAGAAGTTTGAAGCCAGATCAGTTATCTTCCACAAAACAATCCTGGAACACAGGGCAATGAGCTCTCGAAGTTGTTGTTCTGCTTGGTATGAAGAGCACAATACTCATTGTATGACAGAAAGGGTAGGAATTAAATTTATGATAGTGGTTAGGATGCTTGTAGAAGAGCTCCTTTGTGGATCTATTAGCTCTGTTGCAGCATCACAAAAGTAAAATGGATTTAAATCAGGATACTGTATGTAGCTAGCGTGTCTTTCATTGCAGTAACAAGGGTCATTAAAGAATGTGGATAAAAGTAATACTTGAACTGTGTTTTGAAACACTTTCATGCTGCTTTAGAAGATTATTGCTCTTCATATATGCCGTTCTCTTCAGGTAAAAACCTGAGTCTGTCTGATCTTTATGAATCACTTCAGACAAAATTGCTGGTCGGTAGACAGCTAGAGTGAATAAGATTGAAAGTGACCGAGTCATTGAATGCAGGTACTCAGATAATAACTTCTTCAAACTGGTAAAGCTGCGTGCTACAAGTACCTTGGTTTCTTGCCTTTCTGATCCTGTTAGATTTCTGTTTCACCACTGCTCTCTTATGATGCTTAGAAATTGTCTAAATTCTACCCCATGTGTTTTCATGGCTGTGAAGGCATGAAAAGATACTGCTTGTGTCAACAATTACTTTTTTTTTTTTGGTTCAATGTCTTCCCCAGCCCTGCTGGGACCTTCATAATACATTTTAAGAAAGCGGTCATAGTTTCTCATAGGCTTCATTTCATGAAACTGAATATGCCAGTCTCTTTTAGCTTTATCATACAAGAGTATGTTAAGAGAAATGTAGAACTAGCTAATGCTAGTTCTTCATTAGGAATAGCTAGTACTGTAAACAGTACCCCAGACGAAATCTCTGTTACACTACAGCATTAATCCTGCCCTTTTTCCAAGAGCCACCTTTGCCTTTCTTCACAACTGCCTAACTTTCACAGAGGATAGTCTTTGCTGAAACAGTACAGTAAGGTCTTTCCCTTCCTCACTCATTTTCCAGCAGTGGGTTCTAGCTTTTCGTAGATTTTTTTTTTTTTTTTTTTTTTTGCATAGTACTAAGAGTACATGAGTTGGCATTTCATAATACTGTTCACATAAATCAATGTTCTTAGTATTGCTACAGTCTTCAAGGTTATCCAGTTCTTGCCATATTTGTTCTGATCATCCTTTGTTTTAACAGTGCCTGCAGATTTTGTTTCATTAGAAATTTCATTAACACGCAAATGCTAAAGAATATTAATGCCAAGAAGGAAGAGCTTTGCTTATAATCATTCTCTGTACAGATGATGATCTGTTCCTTCAGTGCAGTACAATTTCCTACACATCTTTTATATATCTTTACTAATTGTCTG
This sequence comes from Burhinus oedicnemus, assembly GCA_008921705.1. Taxonomy (NCBI): domain Eukaryota; kingdom Metazoa; phylum Chordata; class Aves; order Charadriiformes; family Burhinidae; genus Burhinus; species Burhinus oedicnemus. The sequence goes on along the minus strand of VFFE01007664.1, from coordinate 571,659 downwards.
TCCTTAGATAGTCCTATATCAAGTGTTTTAATAAAGTCCAGGCTAGATATACTTTGTTTAAAAAAGGGGTTATCGTCTAGCAAGATCCATTGAGTTAAATCATGATAGATTTTTATCCCATTTTGATACAGGTTAATGTCTCTAATGTCCTTCCATTCTTTCTCCGCTTCCTCCTTCTTTCCCCCCGCTCATCCTGTTATTGATGCCAGAGTTGATTAGCTTCTTAGCTGCCTGCGTTACTTTTTTCCATGTTGTCATTGTGTTTACTGACATTTGTGACCAATCTAGAATAACTTGCCAATTAGAAATTATGGTGGAAAAAGGTTGTATGTAAAGCATAAAAAAATGAGATGGGGGAGGTGGTATCATCTGTTAAGATACAAGAGACAGCATTTTTCCTATTTCAGTTTAAGGTAGTATTAGTGAGATTAGATGCTGAAACTTTAAGAGAGGACAATTCCCCGTTAGTTCAAAGAGTATCAGTTTTGAGAACTGAAATATTTTTTAAACAATAGCTAGTTAAATCTTTGTGGTCATTTTTTGCTTTGCTCATCCTTAAAGGGCAGAAACATGTTGAATGTTTGGTTTGGCTATGATGCTTCTAAACCTGTAGGCCATCTTTTCCAAAGGGGTCTAATCTGAGCTATTCCACTTCCTTTCTGTTGTTTCCCAGCACACTGAAGAGCAGGGTTATAACATCAGAGGGAAATAAGTTTTCCTTTGTTTCTTAGTTTCCCAACTTGCAGGCAACAGAGAGCTTTTTCCTTTTTAGTTGAATATTGACTTGACTCAGTAAAATACCTCTCCTTTCTGCTCTCTACCTCTGCCACTGCAGTATGCATTGCTGAGTTTCTGATGGTGCTCTAGAATAATTGTGTTTCTCTGCTGTTTCCTGCCTTTCTGGAGTTGTAACTGTTGAAAGGAATGTCTTAGCTAATCAACCATAGAACTAGCTGGGAGCTCAAAGGCAAAAAGAAGTACAAGGGAATTTGAAGAATACTTTATATTCATATAAGCAAATAAAATATCATATTGTACATCCTCTAGCATAACAGAGAGAAATGGTTGTGATTCTTTTGAATATTTTTAAATGTAATCATTCAAGACTCATCTGTACATTTGTACCTTTGTCCATTTCAATTATGTGGTGCCACATAAAGACAAAAATTCACTTCAATTCCTTCTTAGCTCATTTCATAGTGTGTTTGGCATAGCTATGTTATGCTATACTGAGGTATAATTCAGAAACTGCTCACCTTGTGATGGAGACTTATTTTTTCCATTTCTTTATTGCTGTGGAACAAACAAGAACACACTGAGTTTCTGCTTAAAAAATATTCTCAGAAACATTTTCTATAGTGTATTAAAGATGTGGCATTAAAAAAGGTGCATCAAAGCCCTGCTGTCCAAAGCCTTAGTAAACAGGGAGCTTGCCACTCAGACAAACTGACCAGGGAAAAAGGGCAGAGTCAGAACAGCACGCACAGATGGGGAGGAAGGACTGCTTTGCTGACGAATGAGAAATAATTGTTTTCAGGATATTTCATTTATATAACAGCCTGGGATGTTTGGATGAGAAATCATTGGTTTTATTTTGTTTTGTTTTGTTTTTTTTCTGTGTCATGACAAAAAGGCCGCAGAAGCACACTAAGATAAGTTAAAACCTTCCATTTGATAACAGCCAGAAAGAAGAGAGGCAAAACAGTATCATTCCTCCCAGTGGCAGTGCAGCCCAGTATCAAACACTTTCTAATCAGATCATCGGAAAGCTCATCAACAAGAGAAACAGAAGTCATCTTTGTGTGCTCAAGGTGACTTTACAAGCACATTTAAGTCACTGAAAAGAAATCAAAGATGCCTTTTGCTGAAGCCTTGAGTACTTTGCAGATGGCTGCTCTGGCCATCGATCAAAGCTATAATCAGGTCACACGGGACAAATGGTAGAACTCCAGGAGCCGACCAGGCAAGGTTTTTCTGGGTTAGAGGCGAATGTGTGTGATGCCAAGCAAGAGACTGCCGATCCCCAGGGAGCGGGGTGCTCAGCAAAGGAGGTTACCACGGGAATGTGTCACTTCCAACAATTACACAGTAAGTGGAAGGCTAAATACGTGACTTCTTGGCCACTGAAGGTTAGAATCTTAATAGTGGTTCATTCTTTTTAATATTTCTTTTTCTTCCAATTTATCAAATTTAGCATGTCTCTTGTCCCCTTTGTCCCTTCAGCTAAGTCTGTTTTGCATAGTGGCTCTTGTACATGGAGAATATTCATCTATCAGTAGTAGCTGACCTTACCAAAGTGCCCCTTTTTCCTCCTTGTTCATCATCTGTATCTTTGGATGTCTTAATTTGTATCCTATGATAACTGAGCTTGTACAGCACTTTATGGGGGGAAGAGACGTAGATTAACAAACAGCAATAAATTCCACGTCTGTACCCACACCCTATCCATTTCAGCAACATCAGCTTATAGTGTGGCTTCCTTGGGACAGGTCATTTGTTCTTTGTCCTTATTAATTTTGTCTCAAGTACGTCAAGAAGAGAAGAAAAGAGAGATAATTTCAGTTGTACAATGCACACTGGCAATGATCAGGAAATCTTTAATTCCTCTTCAGTGTTATAGATAGGATGATTCAGTAAGGATTAAAAAAACCCCAACAGTAGATGATTCTTCTGGCTTGTCTGAAGAGGGAAAGCAAATCTAGACTAACAATCAGAGCATATGATTGGGGCAGGTTGTACACAAGTGAATCAATGTTTGTAAGGTTTTGATAAGACACACACCCCCCCCCACCCCCCCCGAGACTTCTGTCAGGCTTTCAGACTGAAACTCAAGTAACAGCCAAGATATATTACCCTACGGGTAGGCAAGAAGAAAGTATATTCCTTATTTTCTTTATATCCCAGTGCATCTTTGCAGCTGTCTACATCTTGGAAGCTCTCATAACACAAACAAAATTATGTACTGTTTGCAAACGAGTGAAGAATTATACAGAAACTCTGCGACAACTTGGAGTTAATTTAAAAGTGAATCCAAGATACTAATATCCAATCTGTGCATATCAGCACTGGACAATATAGGCAATGTAGATTTCCACAGAGAAATTCATAGCTTGAAGCTTATTTTTTAATCATTCTACAGTTGAATATGAAGAATATATATAATTGTAAAGATATAACGACAAAATGCAAATGCTTTTAAAACTTGTAAGGCATTTTGCCTTTTACATCCAGTCTGAGCTAGAGTACATTTGTGCTTATTGCACATAACCCTGCCTTTTATCAACGGATTATCGGAAACAAAAAGGGCCTAGTTCAAAGAGTCCATAGTCAGAAAGCACCAGATTCATTTGCTAAAGATTTGGGGAAAAACTAGTGTCCCTGAAGGCATCTCTGATGCTGTAGAAAGATGCCCTCCTAGAAAAAAGAATATATTGCTAACAATTACTCTGATAACCTGATATGCAATAAATTACGTGGAGGTATGGAAAGCTGATGGGTTAGCACTTTACAGTCCTGTTCAACATATTCATCAATGACCTGGATGAAGGGGTAGAGTGTACCATCAGCAAGTTTGCTGATGGCACAAAACTGGGAGGGGTGGCTGACACACTGGAAGGCTGTGCTGCCATTCAGCGTGACCTGGACAGGCTGGAGAGTTGGGAAGAGAGAAACCTCATGAAGTTCAACAAAAGCAAGTGTAAGGTACTGCACCTGGGGAGGAATAACCCCATGCACCAGTACAGGTTAGGGGCTGATCTGCTGGAAAGCAGCTCTGTGGAAAGGGACCTGGGAGTCCTGGCGGACAACTTGATGACCATAAGCCAGCAATGTGCTCTTGTGGCCAAGAAGGCCAATGGCATCCTGGGACACATCAAGAAGAGTGGCAAGCAGGTCAAGGGAGGTTATTCTCCCCCTTTACTCTGCCCTGGTGAGGCCACATCTGGAGTACTGTGTCCAGTTCTGGGGTCCTCGGTTCAAGAAGGACAGGGAACTGCTGGAGAGGGTACAGCAAAGGGCTACAAAGATGATTAGGGGGCTGGAACATCTTTCTTATGGGGAAAGTCTGAGGGACTTGGGTCTTTTTGGTCTGGAGAAGAGAAGACTGAGGGGGTGACCTCATCAATGCTTACAAATACTTAAAGGGAGGGCGCCGGGAGGATGGGACCAGTGTTTTTGCAGTGGGGTCCGATGATAGAACAAGAGGTAATGGGCACAAACTGGAACATAGGAAGTTCCATCTAAACATGAAGAGGAACTTCTTTCCTTTGAGGGTGGCAGAGCACTGGAACAGGCTGCCCAGAGAGGTGGTGGAGTCTCTGACTCTGGAGACAGTCAAAACCCGCCTGGACGCCATCCTGTGCAACCTGTTCTAGTTGACCCTGCTCTGGCAGGGGGGTTGGACTAGATGATCTCCAGAGGTCCATTCCAACCCTGTGATTCTGTGTGATTCTGTTTTCAGAAAGTATGAATTTTACAAGGTAAATATTCACTTTTTTTTTAAACTAAACTGAGTAGTAGGATATCTGTTATAACTTCTCATACTTTAGGCAGATGTTTTTCTGTAGGTCTAGAGTTCTTTTCAAACACCTTGTAACTGGTGATTTCTTCAAGAAAAAGAAGTATCTATAACTGGTATTGGAAAGGACTTCTGTGGTACTCTTACATATCTTAGAGGTCTATATAGCGTGTGATCTGAGATTATAGTTTATTTTTATTATTTTCCTTTGAGTATATTTTTTTTTTATTAGAAGTTTGCTGTACTTAAAATGGTTTAAAGCCTTGATTCAGTCAGCAGCCACGTCAGGCAGACTCTTTGGTGTATGTTGAGTATATCAATAATATTCATTACTCTGCCAAGTTCTCCTATTTTTGGTTTAGACACAAAAGCAATTGCTTTTATTTGAGCAGTAGCTTACCTGTGATTTTTCACTTGCTGCTTGGTGCTTCTAAGTGTTGGACCCGATCATTATTAACTGTAGAATCACAGTTGAAACTACACATCTCCCAAAGGGGCAGAAAAAATATGCTCAGTGCTGGCATGCGTTGTCTTCGTGCCAGCAAGAGGTCACGTTACATCAGAGGCTGTTGTTCCTGGTAATAAGTAGCCATTGTTTTGAAGTGGCAATACCAGCAATTTTCTGATCACTGGGTTAAGATGGCAGTACTTCTTGAGTCTGGCCTAATGACGCATTAATTTGTCATATTTTTTTCTATCCTTGTGACAGCTGTAGGTTATGTTACAGCTTTTATGGACTCTTGTGAGGTTTATTTGTATTGGATGCATTGCAGCTAACATACCTGACTTTGCAGTGGAATGAGAATAATCCTTTCCTTCCGCCTTTCTCTTTTTTAACAGACAAAACCATTACTGACATATGATGTTTTGCTTCCCTGTAATGTGTGGCTTACTTGGATTGCAGAGTTTAGTGCTAAATAAAGATTTGGGACTTAGTGAAATGACCTAAATAACAAAGTGCTGTTTGTAAATAGTGCACTTACTCCAACCTTTGTCAAAAAAAACCTTGTATGTGGCACTTGTGGATAGAAATGGTAACACGTAATTACTATATTTATTTTTATTATTTTGTGGAAGAGTGAAATGTTTCAGCATTCATATTGTTATTGGCACCTTGCACACCAGGTAAATGACCCCGCTTTGGGACAACAGTATGTAGTGGTAAGTCCACTTCCAGTTTTCAAGCTTTTTTTTTTTTTTCCCCCCCTTTGAATGTGCCCAGTTCATGATGAACTGATAATATCCATCAAGCTTTCTGTGAGGAGCAAAGTTCAACTATATTTTACTCTATGCTTTTTAAAAAAAACCCCAGACAATCTACATTTTTTTGTCAGGAGTTTTATTCAACTAAATCCACGTCTCATTACAAAACTAAAACACTTTGTGGCAAATTTCAAGTTACTACAATTCATCTAATTTCCTGTTCATACCAGAAGACTTTGAAAGTGGGAATTTTTATATAAGTAAATAATCCTTGATGGTTTCTTTCCCCATTCCCATGCAAGTTGTCATTTTACTTCACTCGCAGATTTAGAGAAATGTTCCTACACTTTGCAATTCCTGTAGAATATGGATTTCAGAGGAGAAAAAGTTAAAACTGGTTTTCCTTTGGGGAGAGAAGACCATCCTTTTTTCTCTCAAGGAAAGCAAAATTACTGAGTGAAATTACTGTGTGTGCCCACATGTTAGGTCTCAAGTTGTCTTTTGAAGGTAAATCAAAATGAGAGGAGCGATTTGAAGCAAAACAAAAACTTCTGAAGGTTATGTGGTTCTTCTAAAAATATTTTTTTTTTACATCATTATAAGTGATGGAAGTGGCACTGAAAGCTAATAATGGCTTATCCTCCATGGTATCATTTTACTTAAGTAGTCAATTATCTTTTTCAAAATGAAACAATTTCTTCAACATGGTATAGCTTTTATGAAATGGTAATGTTTATCAGATGCTGGAATCACCTGACCTCAGGTCTTATGCTTTAGAAAGCAATGGAGACTGTGATTATCTTGTAGTGATCACATACCTGTGGAAAGAATTGAAATGTTTCTACAATCATTTTATTTCCTAAGATAGCTTTTTTCCAGCATATCTGTCACTGTTTCACAGAAAATAAGTATCAATTCATTTTCATTGTGAGAAAACAAAATATACTCCATTGATTCACCTTTTACCCATTGATCAAATTATATTCACTTCCTGATGTCTTTTGGAGACAAAGAAGCAAAGAGTAGTCAGTTGAGAAACTTGTGAAGATGTAGCTAATGGCCAAAGCCCCCTTTGTCTGATGGTTCTCCCCCAGGGAAATAGTTTCAAAATTTTGAGCTTTTTATGTCAAAAACCAGTTTATTAACTATTTATCCCTAATTGTAAGGGCTGAGACAAACATCTGTCTGGAGACCTTAGCTTTTGGAATTTAAATACTATGCAGTACTATATGTGGCTTCAGATACTCTTTTACTTGTCAGGATGTTTCAGCAATGAGAAGCATTTTTCTTGGGTAGCTGTAATTGTCCTTTGCTCATCAAATTAGATTACATACATTTAAAGAATGACTGATTTTATTTTTTTCTTTTTTTTAGATGAGTGTGCAAAACATCTAGGAACAGGAAGGCAACTGTTTGAGTCTGTTATCAGTCTGATCTGTATTTACACTCGGCCACTGATAACAGCAATTCAAATAGTTATGCTAATGCTGAGTTACTTCAGTGGGGGAAGGACTAGAAAATGCACATTTGAGTCATCATAAAACTCTGGATTCAGATGAAATTTGACAACCAGTTTTGACCTGTTTACAAAACAACAACAAACAAAATAGGATTAGCTCATACCCTACACTGGAAAACATTGCCCCTTCTTTCCCCACTGACAGCAGTCAGACACTTGGTTGCGATGTAGCAATATTCATTCAGGTTCCTCCTCTGTTTGAAGAGAATTGAATTTGCTGCCCGAGGGACAAGCCAAATGACCAGAGTTGCACTGTGCTCGGTATTGGGTCACTTTCCATTGACACTGTTCCACTTGGCATAAGTTTCTAGAGTAGGAACTGGAGCTTTGTCTCTCAAGTGTGAGCTTAACCCTCCTTGGTAGCTCCTATTCAAGAGAAGAAATATCTGTATTCCTCAGCATGGTTGGTTTTTTTTTTGCTTTGAGTGCTTTTGTTTTTCCCAAACTCTGAATTTCCTTTACTTTACTTACTGATGCTCAAATGCAAAATATTTCATTTTTGGTCATTGAACAGGAAAACAATTTCATTGGTTTTGTTTCAGCAAATAGAAGCTAGAGTGAATAAGATCATATTTTGTTTTGATTATTACATTGGTTTTGGGTGGAAGAAGGGTTGACTTTTCAAGTAGACAAGCCTGGGAAACAGTGTTTTGCTTTGTTGGAATAACAGAGAAGACATTGAATTAGCAGAAGCACTGGCAAGGTTAGACATCACAATCTTTTCATTCCTTTGATCAGTATATTAAACCTTTCTAATGACGAGAGCTTTGTGAAACAAAGTTAATTTTGTTCCGTTGCTCATGTTATTTGGTACTGGTAGTTCAGACTGTTCAAGTAGTAGTAGTTCATTTAAAAAGAATTCAGTCATGGTATTATTCAACTTTTGGCAATGCTAGGGGAATTAGTTGTCACCTTCTATCAGTCTAATGTTCACTATTGATGTGAGAAAATGCAATTGCAAATTAGCTAAGGCATTGCAGTGGTGTGCAAGTCATGAAAGGAATACTACACAAGGAAATTATTCTAGTTTTAGAAATATTCCAGATACCTATGCCACTCCTGGTATTGACTATGTATTGGACACACTGTCCAAAATTATTTGGGTGGAAATTCAAGAGCTTTATCTTTTATGCATGGAAGATTTTAGCTCTTAGATAAACTTTCTCATGATGTGCATTTGTTCTGATTCAAAAATAAACACAAATAACACTGTTATTACCCTAAGCATCCTCAAAAATATTTTTTTGTGAAAGAAAAGGAAGGGATATCTAAGTAGTTGAGAGAAATCATAAAGATCATAGTCTCAATCATTTATGTTGTATTTATAAAAGGATTGGGGGGGTTACGTTTTTTTCTTACATTATAATTTAGGCGAATTGTTTTCGATGTTGCTTTTTATGTGAGGGAAAAAGAAGTCACTAAGTAGATTAATAGTAATATGTGCATATATTTCAAGGCATAATTCAAGAATAATTCAGGATAGAAGGGGGCCTCAGGAGGTCTGTAGTCTAACCTTCTCAAAACATGGTCAGCCCCAGGGTCAGACCAAGTTGGTCAGGTTCAGTTTGGTCTTGAAAACCTCCAAAGATGGAGAGTGCAAAACCTCTCTAGGCAACCTGTTCCAGTGCCTGACCCTCCTAACAGTGAAGAAGTTTCATTGCAATTGTGGAAATGGGCCATGTTCAGTATCTGGTTTATCCGGTCCTGGCATGCTGCATCTGCCCCAGAAATAAGTATTTACTGTTAGTAATCTGAAATAGAATGTTAGTGCTCTGCAACCTGTATTGTAAAAACGTAAGTTATAAGTCATATAACTGAATGACAATATCATGAGAATGCTCTGAATAAATTAATATATTGTACGAGTGGCCCTGTAATTTGATAAAGGCATCTTTGGGTTAATGAGTTAAACTATATAGTACTCCTTCCATTTATGATGATCTGGTGTGGTGTAATCTAATCCGTATCTCTTGATTCAATTACACAGATACTATTCCCACCATATAGATTGAAGTGTCTCTGTATACCTTGCCATTCTCAATCTCTTGTTAAGATTTACAAACTTTCAAAATAAGGATTCTTTTCCCCTGGACATTGATCTAGGAATTTTCATTACGATGTTCGGCTCAGTAACATATTTCTTGTTATACACATCTAAAAGGCAATTCTTTGTATTCTGTAACTGCACAATGTATAAGTTGTCTTTACTGTGTATGGAGCACAGATATGGGTAGTCAGCTTTACAGGAATATATTGGAAATGCATTCCTTTTGGCCACAGCTTTGGAACTTGTGATATGTCATATTTCTACTCTTCAGCTGCAGACCAATCCGCTACTTACATTTGCTGTCATACAAGCTTGCCTCATCTTGTGATTAATATGTTACTGTAGCCAGAATCCGAGATGTTACCTCAGCCCAGGCAATTATTTTACATAACGGGATAACATAACAGAAAAAAGAAGGAATTCATGGAAATCAGTATGCAGCCTTTGGCTTAAGAATACACTTTTCCACTTTGAAGTTATGTGTACAGGTACGGTGCTCTAGAGAAGATTATGCAATATTGGAAATGGAACAGTAGTATTCTACAATTATTGTGAATGTAATCAAGTACTGTTCTGAATGTAGCTACTTTATTAATATGTGAAAGATGATTATCCAAGTGTTTGATGTTTTTTTCGTAACCTCATACAACAACTTCCTGGTAAAATCAACACTTTTGTCCTGTTTTCTGAAACAGTTAATTGACATTCAACATAAATTAGAAGTGATTATGTGTCCAATAGCAGACACAGCTTTGTTCAATGCAAAAACCTGTTGTTGGCTGCTATAAGAACTGGTTTCATAAAAGCCAAGCAGGCACCTGCATCTTACTGTGTGGGAGCTCATCTGTGTGCATCAGAGGCTCTTCAAGAAAATGGGAATTTCTTTCTCCTGACCACAGCCTGGAACAGTCAAGTCTTTTCAACAACTTACTTCTGGAAGACTGATCTGTACCAAAATGTTACACAGACAACCTGAATGATACTGACATGCTGGTAAGTTTATTTTTTGCTTGTGAATTTTGCTTTCATTCCTTTGGGTTTTTTGTGTCTGGACCTTTGTAAACTGTTACCTGACATGTTCTATCACTGTTTTGTGGAAATTCTGGAAAAAAGGGCAAAGAACACTACAGTAGATTCTTCTTTTTCTTTTTACCTACGGTCCCTCTCTATCTTCTTTTCTTTGCAGAGCCAAAATGAGTAACATAAACAGTAACATTGGTGACTCCTGTTCTGTCAGAATTATTGTCCTAGGGATGGTATCCATGCCAAGCAACTTGTCATTCTTCACATACAGCCAACACGAGTGTGCATGGAAGCGGATAAGCGTCAAAGTGCTGCAAGTACAATGCATTTATACTGTAAGTTACTTATGTTGCTGTAGCATACTTGATGTTGGTAATCCTGTATACATGTACTAACTAGAGAATTACATTCCTTTTAGGTTTCAAGAACAACTTTCTGCAAGTCCAGAAAGATCCACAGTCTTATTAGGTAAATTCGTGATATTTTTATCCTGCAAAGCCTTCCTAAGTTCCTTTGTTCTATGTTCTCTTGCTGACCAAGAAGAATTAGCTTTCGCTTCTATTTTTTATTCTTTTATGGGATCATGGGATTAAAGAGGCTAGAAAAACCTATACCTCACTGTGTCCAAAATTTGCATTTTACCCTATAATGTGCTATGTACAGCATAGCCTTCCCTTTTCTTTTATAACAACTCTTCATGTGCTGCTGATAATACTGTGGAACTGATTGTATAAGTGTGGGAAACTTACTTCCATTATAAAATTACAAGGTCTTTGCTAAATATGTTAGCTTTCTTAAAGAAATAAAACTGTTTTTAACTGTTGTATCTGTGTGTTTCATTATGAGTATATAGGAATTCTGAACACAGTAAAACATGGGAAATTTTTAAAGTCTGCTTAGAGAAGATGACTGCAAGATTGGAATCCCTGGCAGATGATTTTTCTGGTTTTATATTAAAAAAAAATATAAAAAATTATATATAAAATATCATTATATATAAAATCTCACATGGATCCTGTACAAGTCTCTCGCAGTAGTGTTGTAAATTTTAAAATATTTTGTATGTATCTTTTCTACTTTTAAAAGACCATTAGTAAGGCTTGTCAGTAATGTACTGTGGAGATCGAAGGCAACAAAACAATTGGACTACTGACATGTGAGGATTGTTTGAATTGTTTCTATATATCATATTAGTCAAACAAGTTTTATGACACTTGATCCCTTGCAGAGACAAAGCCCCAGCTCAGCCTTTGAAAAATATTGTCCTTGTAGACATAGACGATGCTTACAAATATTAGGGGTCCCAATTTTATTTAGGCTCTTCAGAACGCATTCACTCTGGATTGGTGTACCTGTAGGCCAGGATTATGGTTGGCTGAGCTTTTGCAGTGGAAGGAAAGTAATTTTAACAGATGAGTTCAAAGTTTTAAAAACTAAGCATTTTCTTTCGGATTCTAGCTTTTTAGGAGACATCAGAGGAGTACTTGGAAAACTTGGTGTCTATGACATTCAACAGTAAGGCAAAGAAAAAAAAATTCATCCAACAAAAGAGGACAGAAGGAAACTTTTACAGATGCAATGTTCAAAAGTACTTTGGGATTTCCTGACATGATAAATAAATGATATATTACCGATTGATTTCAGTGAGAGCATCATTAGAAAGCTACTCAAATTCTCTGAAAGGTCCTACCAATGCATAACAAGTATTCCCTGAAGCATTTTTAAAAAAAATACTCCAATACTGGTTCTGTTTTAATCTCTACTCTTTGACACAGAGAGAGATCTTGCTAAATAAAGTCTATAAATAACAATGAAATCAAGATTTTTAGCTTCACTTAAATAATATTTTAACACCTTAATAAAAAAGATTAGTGACTGTACCTGTGCTATTGCAGGAAAAAAACTGTAGATGCTCTTTAAATTAATCTCTTGAATTGTTGTAAAGCTCTATCCTTCAGAGGAAAAATTAACTATGTAGAGTCCTAAAATGTGATGTAGTTTCATCAGCACAGATGAACAGGAATAGTTATTTAACTTACACTGTTCCCTACAGAAGCACATATAAGAACAGCTGTGTTAATTTTGTCTTTTTAACGACTAGCACTCAGCAAAACCAAGTTTGAGTCACAGACTAATTCTGAAGGTGGAATACTGTTGGGGAGGGGAATGTGTGGTTCTCAGAATTACCGGTTTCCAACGTGGAGTACTGAGACAAGGTATGTATCAGACACAGCTTTTGAAACATAAAACTCATTTGGAATTTTGCCTTGGAAGTAAAGGAAATCAGCTGTAATATCTCTCTTGTTCAGTGTGCTTAATGAAAACCAAGTCAGCCCAGTATTAAATGTCTAGAGAGATATGCTCTCTTGAGGCAAACCAGAGAAGAGCTGGGCACATGATATGGGTATATGTTTTATCATGGACTCCGGCATGGTAAAACCAATAATTTAATCCAAATATTCTCAGTTGATTTGAAAGTATGCTTATGAGACTAGGGAAATATACTACTGTCAGTATACAGCAGTACTCAAGGCTCTCGTCAGGGGTTAGGTAGCTGTATTTCCCTTAAGTTACTCCAGTGTAGTACTTTTCTCAAATCTGGTTGCGAACATAAGGCAGAGTTATTATGAAGGGATCTTAGTCTTGCATTCAGGTAAGATTTGATGACTACGGTAGTAAATGTTCTCTTGACAAGGAGAGATATGCTGGAATTTATCATTGTGTTTCTTCTTTTTGAGACATAGTACTAGTTTCAGTAGCCTACATGTGGCAATCTGACTCCTTTAAGGGAAAATGCCTGCTGTCTAGCTTTCTGTGCTGTTAGTGGTCAGATAGAATCAACCATAGTCTTACTTTTGCTCACTCTTCAGTGCATAAACTCACTGGTTTACAGATAGAATGAGTGTGTAAATGATACTGAAAAGCAGGCATTTAAGTACAGTAAAAATTTACTTGGCTAATAAAAAAAAAAAAACGCTCTCTTGTATTGCTGTACCTGTGAGATACTATCCAATAAAACAATATATTCTAAGCAGCTTTTCTGTCTCTGCTTTATAAAGAGTACTGCACTTTTTTTCTGTGTATGAAATCTGCTGTTGGAAGAAGAACTTTCTTGAAAGGGCTGGTGCACTTGTCTTTCCTGCTTGAGTGTAAGCCAGCACCTCCCACTGAGTCCAGCTCCTGTGACTGCTTCTTTAAGTTTGTTCCTTCTTGGAATAGAAAAGCATTATCTTGAATTAATACTGTGATATTAACATGGCTGCTCTGGAGATGAGGTTATATACAAACAATGTAATTTTGTGATATCACTTGCTTTTACTGGTAAAATACCATGGTTTTGAATGCAGCATGTTTTCCTGAAATACAGTGATTTAGGCAACTTAGAGCAGCTGCTTGTTTTGTGTGTTTTTTTTTCTGAGTTTATTTTTTTTTTAATCCTTTTTCCCTTCAGGGATTTGGATGATTGTAGAAAGTGTTTTAGCCAGAGGGTAGAACAAAGCTCACTAGGGAGACTCCAGCTGGGACTGAAAATACAGTATTGTTGGTTCCGCATGTTCATGAGTTAACACATGAGGCCACTTGACCAGCCAAAAATGAAGTCAGTCTGTTAAAAAGGAGATAATACCTTGTTGAAAGTACTACTATTAAGGGCCTATCATTCTGTTATGACAAATATGGCTCCAAATTTCCTAATTTGCTTATGCATATTGGCTGTTCCATGAGTGTCTGACCTTCGAAGAAGGAAGCTCAGCTATCAGCTCGAGCGCTATCATCCCTAGTGAGTTATTCAGAATAGATTACAAACTGCTTCCAAAGGAAGGATAAATGTAAGCCTTAAATAATTATGAGGATGATGAGTAGGCAAGCCTTTTAGTTAGATCTTTCCCTATCTAAATTGTTTTTCCAATCATGATAAAAATATCAAAGTATGCATTAAAAATATCTGAGCAAAATATCAGAATCAGTTGCACAGAGGAAGATAATTAGCAGATAGAGTGCATCTGTTCTTACAGACTCAAAGGAGGGCAGATGAGCTGATGTGAAGCTCTGTGTACTTTAACCTGGACTATTTTCAGCCCCTTGGTTATCTCAGTATCTGTTCACTGCATTGCAGCTCTCTGCAAAAAGGAATCTAACAGTAATTCGGTGCTATTTTCTACTGTGCATCCCGCAGTGAAAGTGGAACTTTAAAGTTCTGATTTTGCTTGTGATGGGAATGGCTGATGGCAGTGTAGTCTCCTGGCCAATATGGACAGAGGAGTTTATGGCAAAAAGAGGTACAGAGTCCTTATCTCATTAAAATCTGGCCAAATAAATGTTAACTAAAAGCAATCATCATTTAAAGACGTTTGTATAAGAAAAGATGCTCTCATCTAAAGACATCGTTGTGTGTGTACCTCTTTTGAGCTGAATGTTGCTGATCTCTTGTAATACCTCTTATCAATGATGTGTGGTGATACCTAGAGCCTTTAATAAATGCACTTGTATTCCAAATTATTGTATGAGGATGGGAAAATGTCATCAGTGTACTGAGTTTTACCACAGAAGCTTTCTGCTGTCATTGGTATGATATAGTGGCTAAATGAGATTTTTCCTGTTCAGAGAGGAACTTGTGCAGTCTCCTCTTGATGGCTAATGTTATGTCAAAGTTGTGAGGTTAGTTTGCTCTCTTGTATTCTAGACAAGGCAGGTTTTTGTGCTTTATATTGTGTTCAAGGGGGATGTGTCTCCTGTGACTATCTGAGTAGTCTCCTAACTTTGGCATCACTGCCAGCATGAAATCCTTCTTGACTGACATTTCGAAATTGATCAACATAGCCACATTTGACAATACAGCATTATAATTAAGGGAAGAAATGCAAAAATAAATACTAATTTGTAAAAATGTTTTGTCTGTTTTTCAGAATAAATGTAACAATTTAGTTAAACACATTTAAATATAATTTAAGTTCTCTTTCTTAGTAACTTTGTTTTTGATGAGGAAATTATCGGGTGTTATTTACTGAGTGTCTTCAGCTCAGTTACATATATTGTTGCATTTTAAGTTGTTCAAGCGAGTGCAAAAAGACCTTGGAATGTGTATGATCAGATAGATATCTCAGAAATTTCTGTTTTGCAAGAATAGATATGCTGGCTTATGAAAGCATGATTGTGCTTCCATAAATCTTGCTAATGGTTGAATATTTCATCTATAGGACGGGGTTATTGTTCATTCCTCATCCATTTTTTACCTATCTTGTATGCTCTTTATGACTTCTCTGAAAATTGATGATGGTAAAGAATGGGGGGAAAAAAGTTTTGTAACTTAGAGAGTATCTTAAGAAAGAAAAGGTGGCCTATTGGAGTTGATGCCTTACACAGTATCCCCTTTTCTGAACGTGAAGAAAAGCTAGCATCTTCCTGAAGACTAGGCCAACTGGTTCAAATGTTATGTATGCTTGATGTTGCTGATTTGAATTTTGTCGTTGTTAGAATCAAATATAAGAAGGTAATTTATATATAAAATATTTAAAAATTGGGGTTTTTTCCAGCCTGAATTAAAAATAAAAGTTTTCTGTTTCTCTTTTGGAATATTTGGGGAGAAAAAAGGGTCAGGCAGATTGTGTGAACAAGAGGAGAGCCCTGCGTCACCAGCACTCTGTCGTAATTTGTTTGTAACAAAGAGGAATTTCACTCCATCCCATCTGGGTTTTTGTCATATACTTAATGCTTCATTGCTGTGCTCTACACACAGAAGATGCTTTTTAGGATCTTACTTCAGATTATGGATTTTCCCTGCTTCAGTGACCTGCATGAGCTTCCCCTCCACTGTAGCTGTTGGGTTTTTTTCCCCTGGTCCCAAGTTTACTTTTTTAATTCAGTTTTCATTCTCATTCTTTTCACATGTTCAGTCTTAATTCTTCCATCTTTTTTTGGTAAAGTATTTCCAAAGTACCAGCCTTAGAACCTCAGATTTTTCTGAGAATATCTATTCTTGCTTTTCAGTCTTCAATCTACAAATGAGAGGGAACAGCCGACTTGACCATTGTTTTTTCCTTTTATAAAAGGAGGCTGGGGTTATTACAGGCCTCTTGAGCAATGAAAAAAGTCTTGCATGTGTCTGTAAAATTCCACCCATTCCTAAAGCATCTGGATTTTTTCGAAGCTCCACAAAGTCCACATTCTTGTGAACTCACAGCCTAACAATTTGGTAATAGACCCCACAACGTCAGGATGGCAGCCTAGCACCAGCTTAGCAGTTGTTATCCATCTGTTATAAACCAAGCTGACTACTCACATGTTCCCATGTTATTTCTAGATATGCTGATTACTTGCGATCTGTGTCATAACTGCAGAAGTGTTAAATGTCCTGTGAAGTATGTCCATACATTTGACCAAACCTGAAACTTTTGGGTGTTTTCCTAAAAGGATATCTGCCTGTAGAAAATTGACAAGTTGCCTTTTTGGTCATAAAAACCATTCTAGGCTGTTGGGATTTTTGATTGTCCTTGTCTCTTTCTACCTTGTTTTCTGTCATCATTTTCCTTTGTAGGAGTAAATGTGTACATGTGCTTCCCTCTATGTATCTGTTAAATGGATTAGTAAGGCATACCCCACTCAGAAAAGATATTTCTATGTTTTTCCTTACTGCCTTTAATGGTGTGTCCTGCTCAGTTGCACTGGCACAAATGTTAAAGAGTTAATGCAGTCTGTGTGTCTACCCTGCCGCATTACGGGGAGTGTAATCTATCTCACTACTGATGGTTTCATGCTGAACCTATGATTATTTGTTTTCCGAGTTCCTGTGTTGGAATCAACAAGGGATTGCTCTCCTTATTCCAAACCTTCTTTAATAAAACATGCATCAGAGTATTTGCAAAGCTGGCAGCACAGTGAGACCTTGCACCCTCTGCTGCCAACTGGGGAGCCCTCGAGGCTGCTGCCAGCACAATGGCACCATTAAAGGCACAGTCTCCAGAGAAAAATCGCCTCTAGGCAGTCACAGGATAAGATTTGGAAGTGGTAATGATTTCAAATAAGCAACAGAATTATTTGCCCAATTATTATTTTGAAAACTCTAATCTGCAAAGGTGGTCAGGTGTATATCCCCCCTCCGCCCCCAGCCCCACCAGTATATTTCCTATTTGTGTGACTTTCTTTTCATTTTGAACCTAACGCTCCTTTTCATGAGTGGATCCCATGTGGTGGTGCCCATTTCTAAACAGCAGAGTAGTTTGCTGGAGGCAGTAGATGTCCTATATTTTGACATTAACAAGGTTCCGGACGTTGTCTTGAATGACATTCTTACAAACAAGGTGGGGAAATACAGATTGGAGAAAAACACATTTGGAAAATGACATGAAGAACATGATTATTGAGTTTACTAGAAGGAAACAATTTTGAATCAAGTCCATATTCAGTGTTTTCAAATAATGATCTGAAAATTATGAAACTTGCCTGAACATTTCAGTAGCTTGAAAGGATAGAGTTAGTTAGGTTTTAAAGACTCTCATCTAGCTGGAAGAGTGGTCTGAAAAAAGGAAATTCCAAATTTTACACCTAAGAAGGGCACCTCAGAACTGGGAAATAACTAAATAGATGGCAGTCCAGGGAAGGGGTGTGGGAATCAAAACAAAAGAAAAAACCAAACCTGGAGATGAATCACACAGAATCACACAGAATCACCAGGGTTGGAAGGGACCTCTGGAGGTTACCTAGTCCAACCCCCCTGCCAGAGCAGGGTCAACTAGAGCAGGTTGCACAGGATGGCGTCCAGGTGGGTTTTGACTGTCTCCAGAGTCGGAGACTCCACCACCTCTCTGGGCAGCCTGTTCCAGTGCTCTGCCACCCTCAAAGGAAAGAAGTTCCTCCTCATGTTTAGATGGAACTTCCTATGTTCCAATTTGTGCCCATTACCTCTTGTCCTGTCACTGGGCACCACTGCAAAAAGACTGGTGCCATCCTCCCGGCACCCTCCCTTTAAGTATTTGTAAGCATTAATGAGGTCACCCCCTCAGTCTTCTCTTCTCCAGACTAAAAAGACCCAAGTCCCTCAGGCTTTCCTCATCAGAAAGATGTTCCAGCCCCCGATCATCTTTGTAGATTGCAATGTGATATTGATTCCTTATCAGCGTGTTGTGACAATGGTAAGGCCGACATCATGGTCTACAAATGGAACTGCTATTTGTGAATTAACTAAAGTAACCTTTCTGCTCTATTCCCTAGTGGCAAGTACTCAGTGGTCAGGCTATGTCCTTCCAAGGGCTGCACCTCAAGAAAGATATATGTCAGTTAGAGAATATCTAAGGAGTAGCAATGAAGTTAATCCAAAACCTGGAAAACATGACTTAGAGGAAAGATTGAGTGGGGGTAGTTCTAGTAGAAGAGGAATCTAAGGAAGAGGTGGGGTGACTCTTCAAATATACAAAATGTACTGCAAAGAGGAAGAGAATAATTTGTTCTATTATGTTGGTTAGTACAAGAAGTAATGACCTTAAATTGCAGCAGTGAAAGTTCAAAGTGAAGATGGTGGGAATGGGAAAGTATAATGATAACTGTAGTGGGATGCAGGATAGACCGTGGCTCTTTCACCCACTGTAGCCCACTCAGAGGAGGGCTTTCAAGAGAAGTAAAAAACCCCTTTTTGACAGGATTCAGTTGCCCCTAACCTTGCAGATGAATAGTTTTTGTATGAATGATAGATGGATACACCAGCATGAAATTATCATTGTATAAACAGTTGATTAAAAAACGAAAGTAAAGGCTTGACAAATAGTTCAAGAAGTTGACATAGCTTACTCAATGACTATATTTGTATTTCCTTTCTACCAGTCTGAAGCAGAGCTAGAATAATTATCTCTGAGTGCAATCTGTAGCTGTCTTCTCCTTCTCCCTCTCCTCTCTCTTTTCAGATCTCACGATAGTAAAAGTTGTTTTGACTTATTTTCTAGTAGAAGGTCATCTACACTTTCTGCACGGGATGGCGTACACTTCCTCTTGAGATGCATACAAGGATCAGTAAATTCTGGTAGTATTTAAGCATTCATAAAGAGGACATCTCTTGGTCTTTGCAGCTGCAGAATGGGTTGAGCTTTATAGGCTCAGACTTTGTAAATTTGTGTTGGGTCTTCCTCTAAAATAGCCCTGGGAAGTAGGCATCATGTTTCAATTACCTTGTGTGTGTAATTTCTGTGCTATGAAAATAGCTTAAAAGAGAATGGACACTAGTGGTTTTGGTTTGTTTTGGGGATTTTTTGAGTTTTTGGTTTTTTTTGTTTTGGTTTGGTTTGTTTTTTTCCCCCCCTAAGGGATAAATAACTACCTGCAGTCATGACCTGGCTTCAGTACTCTGTGTGTTTTATTCATTGTTTCTGTTGCTTATGACAGTGAAAGAAAAAACCCATAGAAATGTGTGATGATATAATCCAGGAAATGTGGACTTGTTGGAAGGCTGTTGTTTAATGTCCTCTGGATCCAACAGTGGCATTGATGCGTTTTGAGCAATTTCAATTTGTCAGTATTCCTGGCTTTGAGTGTTCATGAAATTGGCCATGTTCTGGGTTGCTGTTTAGGAACTAATGTGTTTCTGTTAACCCTGTTTTCCTTCCAATATTTTGCTCAGGAAATCAGTTTTTTTCCTTTTATGTTCTTTTAGTTTTTTCTGGTATTACTGCTTAAAAGGCATCATTCTTTTGGGAATCAGGTATTAGTTATAGCTGGTCCTAATATCCCAAAGGAGACCAGTGTGAAGAAAGGTGATGTCGTGGTTCTCATTCTCTTTACAGAATGGACTCAGCAGGGGAGGGAATGCCATGCTGCACCATTTAAAGATGCTGTATTGCAGCAAGTATTTCCAGGATTTTTCAGATGAACATGTAGGAATGAAACAGAAATCTAGTTTGGATTCTTCATGCCGTGTGGTTTCTCATTATCAATTGTTTCAACTCTGGGAGTCGTCTTTCCTAACCTAAGATTTTTCAAGAAAAATCTCCAGTCTTCAGCACGAAGGCAGAATAACACAATTTTTCAAACGTGGATGTGCCAGGAATCTCCCCTGCCAATGCACTTGTGTAATGCCCAGAAAGTGCAAAGAGCCTGTCCATTTTCTGTCTTCAAATGTTGTCATTTTACTCTTCTCTGCTATCTGTTGTACTCCATCCTACTCCTTAGTTATAAGGAGTTGTCTTTCCTGTGATAAATCTTGGCAGGTTTCTGTTATTGATAGGGAAAGGTAGTGATGGCATATTTAAATGGTCAATGAGTTTCATAGTATCAGCACGTTCTATCGAAACAAACTGTGATAAAAGTAACAAAATGTGATAAAAGTAACAAAATGTGGAAGCAGAGTCACACATGAATAAAATAAAGTATTATTCAGCTTCGTACTTTTAAAACATGCAGTATCGGTGCAAAATATTTTTCTTGCTAAAAGTCATAAATCAAAAAGCAACATTTGCTGTTTTGTAACATATGCTCATGCTTGGCAAAAGTAGTGGCAGAAAACATGTCAAACGACAGTGCTTAGAGTATTAAAGTTTTAACAAAATGTCAGAGAAAACTGGAAACTGGTTAATCCAGAGAAATCTGTCATAAAGATTGCATTGTAAGGTGGTTTCAACATGAATTCTGGTGACATATGGGAGCTTAAAATATAATCTAATGATATATCTCTATCGGTGAGATATTTATGTAACATGATTGCAACAGAGATGTCTTTCATTGTTAATTTATTAGGATAATGAAAGTTGCAGTCTTTTTAGAGCAATGCAAAGAACAAGTTTTACTCAAAAACAGTCTTAGTGCTGGAACCGAACCTTTTTTTCTTCTATATACATCTATGAAAAGAGAAATGATGCATCTAGTTTGGAGTCTAGTAGCCTGTTGTATGTAAATCTGTGTTGCTGCTGTCTTCTCTAACCATGGATTGCTGCTCTGGGCATTAGTGTGTGTAGCTTAGCAAAGAGACACGATAGAAATACAATATAAACTGTGGAACTGACATGCCGAAGTGGAAGACAAAACTTTGTTCAGAGGAAGCTCTGAAGGAAAGAATTTTCATACAGGACTAATCAAGTGAAGGTCTTTTCCAGTGGAACTGGAATTTTAAAAGCTCTGTCTATAACATTGAATAAAAATCCAAAATTATTTCAATGTATTGCAACTTATAAACTAGGGTTTTGATTACCATGCTGCTTGGTGTTATAGAAATGCTATTATGTGGAAAAAAATGTTTGAGTCAGTGAGTTCCTAGTATTCATATTGGTCCTCAGTGCAAACATTTTTCTGTGTTATGGAAGGGTTTTGAACTCAGATAGTTTTTTGGTGAACATGATTTGTTATATATCACTAATGCCCCATAAAAATGTAACTGATTTTGTTAAAACTCCACGGGTGATGCAGTTAAAATACTTTCCCAGTATACTTTACGTCAATGGCTACACTTACACTGATTAATCGAACAGTGGGACAGGAGAGCAGAAATCTCTTTACCAGATTTTTTTCTCAAAAGGTGAACTCTTGCTAAATATTGTGATGGAAGAGCTTTGCTGTGGTCGCTGCCACAGCAAGGCACCATCTGCACGTGATGGTGAGGAGACATTTCCTGGTAGGTCTCCTGGGTGCCCAGGTGTAAAGCATGGCAGAGGGATGGCATGTCCCAGACGTCTTGGTGCTCTCTGGGGAGACATGACAACTGTGTCACTGCACTGTGCTCTCCAGCACCTGGGAAGTGTCAGAGCCCAAGAGGGAAAGTTGTCATCAGTCTTATGCTGTTAGGGCAAGGAGTCGGAAGGGCTCAGCTCTTCACAAATATCAGACACTCTTGATTCTGACCACTCTTATAGCTGCCTACGTGGACATATTCCCTGTTTTTAAAAGTTAGGTTTCGTATTTCATGATTATTTTAAATATGTTACAGGAGGACTGAGGAAATCCTATCTGATACATTACTATAGAAGGATAGTTCTTTTAAATAAGGGTGAAAATTATTGTATATGTATTCAGATCACGTTTGTTCTGAGTGATTTTCTGAATACCCTGGAAGATGTATGCACCTGAATATTACACTTGTATTCTTACTTTTCTCTCTTTTTTCTTTTTTTTTTTTTTAAACTAATAATAATGGGAGAGAAATCAATCCAGTTTTGTAGGTTCTGTAATATGAAAGGACAAGGTTGCAACAAAAGATATGCATGTACACGATTACTTTTAGTTGTTGAAATATCTTCTGTATCTGAGAGAACAGTGTTCATAAGTCACTGTTGTCTTGCTTTTTTGTGTGGTAGGGAGAGTTGTGTGGGGAAAAATGCCATATGATTGATTGCCTTACTACGGACTGTATCATAACGCAAGTATACAGTACAACAAATTAAGGTGACTATTAAGGGAATCTACTGTTGGATTTAGGATCCTCCTTCTTATATTCTTCATATACTTTGGAGAAGAGAGATGTTTGAGGATATTAGTCCTTTTAATGTGGTTCAGGTACATGCCAGCAGCATACCCCATATATCTATGATGCTTTACATCTCTTGAGACTATTAGTGTCCACAGTTTATAGTAGATACAAAACAGGTATGATTTCACAAGCAAATTGAACATACTCTTTCATGATCATGGTTTGTCTGTGACTGCATAATATTTTTTGATAATTTTTTTCCCTATAATATAAGACCAGTATTAAAAGACATTACATCCTTCAGTTCAGGAGTGTGTCATTTTGCTTTGTGATTCTGCAGAATTCTTCTAGATGCTGAGAGTGATAACAAACCAGCCTCAGAGTAGCATTTGTCTGATGAGTTAGGGTTTAGCTCACCTAAACATAACGATCTAGAAGTCAGACATCTAGCTAAATATTGCTAAGGGAAAGTTGTATATCCCCCAGAAATCAGGTCATCACACTTATCTGAAGAGGAGATGAATACTCTTCTGGAGGTTGTTGTTTCTTTCCAGTTTCTGCAGATGGAGTCCAGTTGTCTAGTCTCAAGATCAGGCGTCTGAAGGTAGGGATGCTAAATCTCTCTCTAGCCCGAATTGCACTCATGATACCCCCAGAATTCTCAGTATATTAATTTTGTGCTTTTGTAGTATGATCATTTAAGGTATATTTTGTCTTGTTTCTTCTGCTGATGAAACTGGGGATTTCCTCAAATCCCCATTTTCTCTGCCTATGGAATGTGCGTTTCATATCCAAACAGCAACTTTATAATTGGGACAATTGTCTTAATGCTTGTCCATGAGTACCAGTCTTTATATAAATATATTTGAATCCTAAGAGGCTTTAATCATGGTAGTTTATTCAAAATGAGAATGGTTTCAGGTTAGGTATAGTCATGATTTGAAGGACTGTACTTCTTCAGTCACCTTCTTGTATTGCAGGAAAAAACCCTCTTATATGTTACAAGTATTTGTATTTCTAGATTCTCTCAGAGAAAATTTCTTAATTTCAAAATTATCTTTAGAATGATGGGTTGTCTGGGCTAAAGGAGCTAATACCATACCACTGGAAGCAAGGTTTAGTGTCTCTAACGTTGCGTGCGCTTTCCTCTTGGTCTTTTTTTCACTTTCCAGGCTATCTAAACACAGGCCATCACTCAACACTGTTTCTTACACATTGAGCAGAGCCTTTGCAGCTCGCTGCTGTGTGGTTCATGGATTAAAAGCCAACCTGGTGGCATCATGCCATACTAGTATGAGTGGTATTGCTTTGGCTAAATTTGTATCTTGTAGATGAAACTGGTGTCTAAATGCTAATTGATATGTGACTACAACTGTTACAAGGAAAAGGAGCAGAAAGTGTCAAATATCTCAGGTAGGTAACCCACTTCAGAGTGGTGCACGCTGGCACCAGCCCCTGGAGTCTCTACCTGATGAAGTTTCCATATAATGAGTGCTGCTGTAAGGTTTAAGAGAAGAAGCATTTCTTTTTATGGATCAGGTCACTAATTTTTGTTACTAGGTTGACAAAATCTTGTACCTTTCAAAGAAAACTCATTTATGAGGATTGTGTCTCAGTAAGGGTGAGCATCTGGTGTGGGATAGCACCAGACTGGGAAACAGATTTCTGATTCTACATTTACTACTAATTTGGTCACTTCTGTGACCTGTGGTGACATCTATCTGTGCTATAGTTTCTTTTTCTACTATGTTAGTGTTTCTCTGGCTAACAAAGCCACTGTAAGAGTTAAAGCTGTTGTAATCTAGAATGATTTGTTTGTTAGTAGTATAGAATATTAGCAAGAAGCTGCTCTTAGTAAGAGAAGCATAAGTGAAACATGATGTAGCTTCTAACAGAGAATGGTACTACTGTGGATTAACTGCTGAAGTCCATTGTATTTTCAGGTTATCAGCAATAATTGCTATCAGCATTATGCCCTTTACATCTAACTACCACTTTAAAGCCTTTTCATCAAGGTTTTTTTTCTTCTTCCACATAATGTTTTATGATTCAGGCATCTAATTGTTCCCCAAGAGAGACCACACTGTAAACAGATTGGCCCCATTAGCAAAAGTTGTGTAATAAGAGAATACTATAGCTTGTTACACATCAATTTTCCATTGTTTCTTTCTTCTCTTATGGATTCCAAGCAGAAATTGATAACATCAGGCAGTATATAGGAGTACACTAATCTGATTTGTCTCTCCCTGAAGATTACTGGCTATGTGCAGTCTGTCCTGCTTGAACACAATTAGCAAATTATATTTTTGATACATTTACTTAATTTATATCCTATCAATGCTTACATATAACATTTAAAAAAAAGAGGAATTCAGTATTATTTATCTATGTATTTTCAAGTACGGTAAATTATTTCAGGTAATCAAGAGATTTTCAATATCAACAAGATTTAAAAAACAGAGCAGGTATCTTGAAATCCAGCGGATTAAATGCACTTCACCTGATTGTGTTTATGTAACATATGCATGAATTCCTGATTTAGTCCCCTTTCTCTGTTTCTTTGACTGTATACTACTTCTTTTTCTTTTTTTGCTCTTACAAAACAGAAAAATACTTTGAATTTTGCTAGTTGAGAGAGCGTAATTTTCAGAAATGTTCAGGCCAGCCTCCTTCTATCTGAAATGGTTCAATTGGTGCATTTTACTTTTTATTGTAGAGGTTGTTGACATTGACTGAAACTAAACACTTTGAATATTGAGGGCATTTGCACACAAGGATGTGAGCGCAGTGGGGAGAAAAAAATGTTCATTTTGTGTCAAAACCAATCTTCAACTAGGACATAGAATTTTTTTGTATTTTCTTTTAAAACTGTAGAGTGTCAAGTATGAGAATAAATATTTGTTGCGGGAAATACATGTTCCTGTGTAGAACTTTAAAAAAGCCACAAAAAACCCGCCAAAACAAAGACTGGAATAAGCCCTGCTGTACATGTTATTAATAGTAGCAGAGCTCAAGGAGACATGACAATCTGAAATATTTCAATGAGGAGCCCTCAGGTCAGAGTTTGCAGCAAAACTTGAGTAACAAGGTCATGCTGGTTCGGATGCTGCAATTATTTTGTCATCTTTGCAACCAGCCAGGGCTTTCATCTGGTTTGTAGGAAGGGTTTGAGCGCTGTTTGTTGAGGCTTTGGTTTTTTGTTTGGATTGTTTGGTTTTTTCCTTCCCTTGTAGCGTAAACCCTGGCAGCAAAGGTGAGAGGTCAGAATAATTCAGGACTAAAGATATAGAGGAGATAAGATATTCTGTGAGGTTTTCTGTTCGAGACTGGGTTACAAATTTAAATGATGAGATTATGCTATTACCTACTTTTTTACTGAGTAAAGTATAAAATTGATGTGGAACGTGCAGAGCATGTTTAGATGAGTTCACTGATCCTTAAATATGATTTCAGAGAGAAGCTAAATTTTATATTTAGCTGGCTTCTTCACTGTGTGAAAGCCACAAATGTTAAGAACCAGAAGAGTAAATCCAAAAGGAACTGAGTACTGATCAGCACAGTTGCATCATGAATCAATCCTTTTTTTCTTATATTGCTTATCTGGGAGTTTTGATAAGTATGTGATAGGTAAAGCCAAAGTAATGTGTGCAAGCATATTCCTTGCACATTTTTCAATTTTCTTACAGCTTCTTTACCCCATTTCAGTTATAAACCTTTTCTGATGAAGGGAATTCATTATTAGGAGGAAGAAGGAACAATATTATGTGAAAAAAAACATGTTCAAGTGACTTCTCTGCGTTGCATATTGATCAAAGCTGTGTAAATGCCAATGAGGTAGGACTTCTCCAGTTTTCAGTAACAGCTGATCCAGCTTCGTGGTAGTTATTTCTAGACAGAAAAGAAATGGTTGGAATTAGTACTCTTTTCTATTAATTGAGTTTATTGGTGTCTTCAAGCACATCTTTAGGATGGGGGGGGTGAGAGGGGTGAGTGTGCAGGACTGTTGATTTCCCAGTGACTGCAAATTCTTCAATGTGTTCCTAGAGTTCATTATATGTCTTAAGAAAACAAGAGGAATTTGTAAATACCCAGTGGGAAAAAACTGTATATATAAGTTGAAATCCTTTAAATTCGTGTGTGTTAAAGATATGTGGAAGCATATATATCTATATAAACTAACATGAGGTAGCATTTTTGTTTCTTCTAAAGTATCAGTTGCCTTTTTAAAGTACTTGGCAAATGATATGTGTACTAATACAGAAATCTAGTTTTTAGTTCTGAAAGTTAATGTAGAGAAAATCAATGGAAGAGGTGGAATGGCTATCTTCAAAGGCTCAATTATAAAGTAGTGCCTCGTAGCTAAAACAAGCTGAGAGTGATCTCCGTAAGTGACTCAAAATATTCATTTGTGTTCCCACAGAAACATTTATTTGCTGTTTAAGCTTTGACCAGCCAAAGTAAACTGCTGACGGATTGTTTTATTGTTTTGCTATTGTTGCTACATGCAATTAAAAGCGTAAAAAGTTCACTGTCAGGAAGCATCAACACCAGCCATCTTCAACAAAGACAGAAAGCATGTAAGAAAACCAGAATTTATTAAAGTAAGAAAGATGAACTAGATGAGAGAGAATTTTCCAGGAATTTTCATTTTTGTGTTCATTGAACTTAGATGAAAGGAAAGTTAGAATAAATATGTGCTTACCTTTCCCCTTGAAGTTGCTTTTCACTCAAAAATATATCTCTATTGTATGTTTCTCTCTGGTTATGCCTGTATAAATCTGTAGATATGTTTTGATCATTAAACAGCAAAATGCATAAATGATTTCATGTGACTGTGAACCCCAGCCTAAGGACCAGAAGCATGTTTCTTCCATGACATCTACATATGTTCCTAGTTGCATTAAGTCCCAGAACAGAGTGGTGTGTTGCACACCCTAGAATTTCTCATATCTGTTACCAATAGTAATTTTGGTCTTGTTTTACTATCATAGCACTTGTGACCCAGGCGGCTACAGAGTGGGAGGACAGTGGAGAGGAAAGCAGTAGTGATCAGCATAACATAGACTTAAGTCTTCTGTTGTGGGAGACAAGGCAATAATGGAAAGTGGAGATTCAAGCCTATGCTGTAATTCTTTATTCATTGTGTCTTGTGTCAGATTTGGAGCAAACTTGGACTCAAAATTGCAACTTGCAAAAGAGGGCAAGTGCAGTAGACAAATGGAAAAAAGCCTAGAGAGGAGCTTTTTCAGAATGGGGACTGCCAGTGCTAGATACTTGTCTCTACTCAAAACCTGACAGTGCTTCACTCATTCATCCTTCATTGCTTGTATATTTTATATAGAAGATACGGTCTCTCCGTGATTGATGGAAAGTGCAAAGTTCAGGATGGAAGCATTGTCCTAAGGACTATGCTTCACAGATTATACCCCGCAGAGCTTTTGAGATACCATCTCAGACAGCACCTGTTTTTCAGAAGTTCCTTAGCAATCAAGCTTTTAGAACTGAAGCTCCCTGTCAGTTATCTTAAGCCACATTTTAGTCTCTTAAAAATGTTGATTCCAACGTATGCCAGAGATTTAAAAGCAGTGTTGTTGTGGGAAGAGTTAAAATACCCGATTTTATAGATGCAGGTTATAATTGATGCTAGATGCACACACAGGAATTGAGTCATTCCTTTAATCAACAGCTCACAGCCACTTTACAGTGGATAATTAACATCACTTGCTGAGTGAGAGCTGAGCTGGAGTAACCAAATGCTCTAGGTGAGAAGTGGGTTGGGAAGAAAACCCACAGTGCACAAACAAGTAGCATCCACACAGCACACATCATGCCCTGGAGATGTTCTTGCCAGTGTAAATGCAACTTTACAAAAGCAAACGTATTTACAAAATAAATCAAATTTGTTAAAGCTGTATATATTTAATAAACCCACTACAGAAAAGATAGTAATTCATATTGTTTTCACATTTTTTTGAGATGGACTTCCCAAACATTCTTGTTTTCATTCAAGATCATCTATACCAGAGGTTGCTTGTATTGCAGCCAAATAGCTATGTTACTCTAAACATTTTCCTCTATTACTGCCTGATTGTTCATGTTCTTTCTCCCCTCTGCAAGAACCTATTGTGATATTTCTCCCTATTTATGCCATCAGGAAAAGCAATTAAGAAAATTATTATTAGTGTCATATTGTAGACAGTAGGGCAAAGATTTGCCATAGATAGGCTTGTCTGTAGTCATTCCTACTCAACTTTGACACTGTATCCATGTTTTCTCAATTAAAATGTCAGACCATAATGCATTTCGCATAAATTTATATAAGGCTAGAAGAAGATAAAGTGCCTCAAGTTTTCTCAGTGCACTGAATACTTATGAAACCTTTTCCTACAGATGTTCACTGAATTTTCGCTGTCGTAATTAACATGTGGGACTTTGTACATTTCAGTTAAAGGATTAACTACTTCTACCCTTCCTCATGACACATAGTATGATCATCCCCTCCTGATTCAACAGCGCTGTTTTGTACAGTGAGAATATTTTAGTTAAAAAGGTAAGTTATTTAGTACCAGGTATTTCTCCCTTTCCACTTTTCCGAAAAAGAGGGTTTAGTAATCTGGCATAGTAATCTGGCAACGCCATGTTCAACCATACACAGCAGAACTGGTCACATAATTTCTTAATTCTTTTTTTCATCTTTCAATATATATTTTTTTCATATTAAAGCCTTAAGTTGTAGCAGCTGATTTGGGGAATCAGTAGTATATACGCTTAATTCACAGTTTCCCAAATCACAAGATTTTATTTTACTTTCATTAAAAGTAATTGTAAGAAATACAGAGCATACACCTTCATTTTATGATGAAAAGTTATATTTTCAATATTGAATTTAAAATGCTAGATGAGAATTAAAGTAATGGTGTTCATATTTCTGTTGTTCAAAGGACAGCCTCGAGGCAAAGATGAACATTTTTGAAACACTCTTTGCATTTCCACTTAGAAAGACATTGCCAAAATTTCTAAGCAAGTTTTTCAAAATTATTTTCTCTCTCACTATTTATGTAATTATCAAAGCACAAAGCTTTAATCTTGATGCTTTATTTGTCCTGCACTGCAGCTACATGTGGATTTACTAACAGTAGGGTTCATTAATGCTGGGTTTCTGATATCTCTTCCTTTCCTTTCATCATTAATAGGGTAGGATTTTAACTCATAAGGATAATGTTGATGGCTATAATGAATGGCTTAATCAGTGACTTCATCTTCTCATCAGTGAGGTAGTCCAGTGACTTGCTGTTAATGCTAATGAAGTTGCCAGTGAATCTAGAGAAAAAACATGAACTTCAATAATTTAACATAGTAGAATTGAATTTGGATTTTAGTTCACGTATTGGTAACTGTAACAACTTACCAGATGTAGAAAATGCTCTTATTAGACTTTGCAAGATACAGCTTCTAGAATTGTGAATGAAGGGTATGTTTCCATGGATTTTTTGCATACATATCAAAGAAAATACCAACTTTCTCCTAAGCAAGTAAAAAATACCAAAAGAATATAATAAAAAACAGTGATGATTCAGTTCATGATTTGTTTCAGTTCATTATTAAGATTTCTGCTGTTGGGAACACTTAAAAAAATGAGCAATCTATATTTCAGGAGGTGTTCTAATACTTTTAAGTAAATCAATGTTCTCATTGCTACTTTGGGCATGAAAAAGATAAAGAGGGGGATTTAAGAAATCTCAGATCAAGTCAACTTTAAAATACGATGGAAATGCGTCTCCTTGGTTCTGCATATGTTGCTGAGAAGGTACTTGACCATCCTCCCAGATGAGGCGTTCCAACTGTATCCCAATAAGAAAGCCAATTTCATTCACTGATCATCCTCCCTGCCTGTTTGACCTTGTTTTCTGCCAAAGGGAACAAGATCTCAGGATGGTTCACGCCACCTCCTTGCCCACTTGCCATGTGGCGTGGGCACAACCATTGTGTCCCTGTGGCCACTCACAACAGCTATAAGGAAGCGTTGCAGCTATTCACAGAGAGTAGGTAAAAGATGCTAATAAGTGGGATCTAAACTGTGTGCAGAAATGTGAAAATAAGCATATTTCAGCGTTCCAGCAGTATTGCTTGGGTTACATTAGGATTTTTGGAATGAGTCAGAGTTCTGGAAGCAGCACTGGTAACTGAGAAAGCAGTGCTTCTCTCAGTCTAAGGGAAACAAGGATCTAAATGCGACTAGAGGAGCTGTCTAGCAAATGTAACATAAATTATGACCCAAACGTTTGTTACTACATATTCCTTGTCACTTTACACTTCAGAACAGGTGTTAGCCACAGTCTCCTGGCAAAATTGTATCTTTGCTAATTAAATTCTGCCCTGCTAAATTCCCCCTGAAATTTTAATTGGATTTTGTGTTTCTCACTGTATGCCATAAATTGTTGTGCGAGGCTGCTTTGTGCTATTAAATGGCTGCATTTAATTGGTTGGTGACATACTCCTTATTCCCTAATACAGTGTCTTATCATTTGTGAAGTAATTTAAAATTTATTAATGCTGCTAGATACAATCCATGAAATCTTCATCAGACAAAGCTCATTCTTGGTTTCCTCCAGTCTTCTCAAGTGATTTTATTTGGCTAAAAACTGAGAGAATTTTCTCAAGTGAATGTACAGGTAAAACTGTAAAGTATTTTCTTCTTAAAAAAAAAACAAAACCAAACCCCACTTCATCCATGCCGAGAACTGATTTAAAAAGAGAGTGTAGTATAAAGACACGTTATAAAATGAACTAGGCTGAAACATTGTTCTCATGAGGCAGACATATTTTGCAAGTATGCTGTCAAAAGTTGTTTTTCTCTATGCTTTAGACCATTCACAACT
Source organism: Burhinus oedicnemus (assembly GCA_008921705.1). Lineage (NCBI taxonomy): Eukaryota > Metazoa > Chordata > Aves > Charadriiformes > Burhinidae > Burhinus > Burhinus oedicnemus. The sequence goes on along the minus strand of VFFE01007664.1, from coordinate 540,096 downwards.
TAACACTTCATAACACACTGTTGATTAATTTGCACACACCTTAAGTATACACTTGAGCTGGATTTATGTAATAATAGAGCCATAAACACTTTATAGTCTACCAAAGTTGAAGTTAAGGCAGACAGCTTAAAAGCAAAATTGTTTCCCTTGTTTTTTTCCTAATATACTTCTAATTAATTTTCCTTTTTAAGAAGGGCCTTTCTTTGTTGCAATACTCTTTTTTTTTCTTTTTTTTTTCAAATTTGATTTGATTTTTGCCTTCCTGTAATTTAAGTGCTAAAATACTTCTAGTCTTTCTAAACCAGAATTAATTTTCCCTTGATAATGCCATTTTTCATATGATTTTCTAATGCTGTCCAGTGTTGCCATGATGGTAAAAGCAACTGAAAACTTATACCCAGTGATAGCCTGACATTCTTTCTGATCACCTTTCTGGGCTGAAAAACTGCAGATCCTCAGCAGCTGTAAACCCTCATGACTCTATTGACAATCAACACTGTCTTAGCATCTGCTACTATATCACTATCTTTTCTCAGGAAAAAAATTTTTACTGCAGTTTCTGAGTCACCAATGACCACATTGACACACAGTAACTGCAGAACACTGGGGATGTAAGTGCACCTTCTGATACGTCTGCTCACGGTCAAACCGCACACACTTAAAAGATCATTCTCAGCAAAGTCAGTGAAAATTCTTTTTCAAAGAAGGTATCATTCCTGAATATGCAGTTCAGATATAAGTCCTCAGGAATTTTGCCATTATAATGTACAACAAATATGATGGTTTGATGATTTTATTTTTTTTCCTGATATTAAGTGTTATTTATATGGGATCTTTCTGATATACTTGATATTCAGGTTATGTCTGCAGCTAGGTGTATGTTTATATGCATAGTTTTATGCATTAGACCATGTATTCATACTCTGCTATTTAGAGAGGTTAAACATTTCAAAATCTGGATACTTAAAAAGAAATTTAGCATATTTTTATGTATGATTTCAGAAAAAAAATCTCAATTTCTTTTTTTCCTGTATTCAGCTGTTTTTTTAATGGATTGCTTGCTAGTTTGCCAGTAGGCTCTTTAAATGTCAGTATTATGTTAATTCCATATCTTCGACTACAGAAAATGTTAACAATATAGTGCTATTTTCCTTATTTAATGATGCGTCAAATAGTTATAGTGAAGAGGGTCATGAAAACATCTGGGTTAGTGAAGAGGACAACAGTTTGATCAGTGCACCATAGGTTTTTATTTTATTTATTCTAATTAAGCTGGCAGGCAGCCTTCTATGTTTACAAGTTCATCCAAAACAAACAAAGAAACAAACAAAACACTTGGAAGGAAAGTTATGGTTAAATTACCGTCCACTTAGCATTTAATATTACTAGGCCCTTCCCCCCACCTTTGTCCTAGTAAGTGCTCTACAGATGTTGGTCTATTTTATAATTCTGGTACTGATATTGGAAGGTTTTTTTATCAGTGATCTCCAGCTATAGGTACAGTCAGGCTGCAGGGAGAATTTGGGATGTGCCCGAGGAGGTGCAGACGTTGAGCATATAGGTTAAAGCTCAGTGGTGCATCCTCACAGAGAGCTACTCCTCGCCATCCTGCTCCTGGGCTTCTGGTATTTACTATGCTTATGACTACAGGAATTACGGGTGCTTTGTGTTTTCTGGGGTTGGGGATGACCCTCTCCTTTATGTTCACATGCATTTATGTTTGTTACTTATTAGTATAGCGTTTACTGTTGTTAATGGCCAGACAGTTGCATCACAATGAAGAGCCTAGCCTGTGTGATCCTCCAGTGAGGGCTGTTTCACTTCAGCCCTTTTAGCTGTGTTTTTGTATGAATCTTTACTGACAGTTTTTGAACAGCACTGCATTGTTATGAGTTTGCAAACCTGGGTGGTTTTTGGTTTCCTTGAAGAAAAAATGCTCTATTTCTTCCCCTTTGACTCGGCAACGTTTTTTGTTTCAGTAACTCTTAGTACTTTACAAAGCAAGAATCGGACTCGGTCTGTGTTTCTATATGAGTGCTTGGTACGGGACAGGGTAATAAAGTATTTCTTAGCCATTTCACCACTGTACACAAAAGTTGGAGGTAATTACAGACCTTGTGCCCAGGAAAACATTGGGTTTGCAGCCTTTCCACTCATCTAACAGCTCCATGAGATGTTCCTGGTCAAAGTGGTTGTTAAAAGCCACTTGCGACAGTTCAGCTCTTCAATGTTCCCACTTCTAACATTGTGACAAAATGACATGATAAAACACTAATAAGAGAGATCAGTATCTTCAACTCAATGCCTTCCAAAGATACGTATTGCTTATCCCATTTATTTTTTGCCACGTAAGAGGCCATTCATTCTAAGCTTTGGACAAATAATTACCTTATACAATAGTAGTAATAGAAATATTTCCTAAGAAATACTATAACATATATGTACTTGTAACATAAACAGACTGCAGCAGTGATTCAAATATTATACAAAGTTGGGAGCACCACAGATAGGACAATGGCTTAATAAACATATTGACAAGAAGGCTGTTAGATACCTGCGGCACTGATGTGCTCCTGAGCCATGACAACCTCCTGGAGACCAAGGATGCTACAGGGCAGGGGAGGAAGCCAATTTTCATGTTTATGGTAACAGAGCTCACTGTACTTTCAGCTTCTTGCTTCTACACAGAAGCAATACATTCCCTGCAAATGATAATTTTCTGATTTGTGAATCCCACAGAAGCATACAGGATAACACTTTCCAGAGGAAGAACACAGTTAGAAAATAGGAATATAAATGTAGACACTAACACATGTGATGTAAATAAGCCTTGGGTTGTAAGGATATGCTAGGAGTGTCACTATACAGGGAAGAAGCCAGTTTAAACAGGGAACACACAAGCACAGGTATGGAATACTGTAGGCTCATGTGAAAATATTGTCAAAGTGTTTGATTTCTTTTTTTTTTTTTTTTTTTGGTGTCATTTGGAACAGAATTTAAGTCATAATTCCTTCAAGAATAAGGCTGGGCAATTGTAAGTGTCAGAGAAATATAGTGATTATGAAGTACTAATAATAGCATTTTCCTTTGCTGCATTGTGTATTATACATTACTGTATTATTCATGTGTTTTTCTCACAGTTTTTTTGAAGAAGGGTATTTATTTCAAAGGCACGAGAGAGGTACAGTCCACATGGGGCTCTCAGCATAAAGATGTAGCGATTTAACTTTTGTATTTCAGGCTGATTCCCTTTTATGTATGTTAAAATATTGTACTGGATTCTTGTTAATGAACATTTACATGCAGATATCCTGCTTTTTCAGCCCAAGAGGCAACCTTATGTAATACATATTTGCATATTGACATAGTTGCGATACTAGAGCTGGAGAAAAACAAAATAAAAGGCAACAAAGTCTGTTAAAATCTGCTTGCAGGGAAAAGTTCCTTTAAGGTTTGGCATTATCTTGTCTCAGTCACATCTACTTCAAGAAATAGGCACAGCCTTGGGCAGTGCCTGGAGTTGCTACTCAGAAGAAAAGTGAATGTTAGAAAAGTTATGGACAATTTTGTTAACTTAAAAACTTCTTAAATGTGAAGTCTTCTTGGTACAGTACCTGGGAATGTCAGTGCAAACCAGAGGGGAAACACATGATACCACGTATAACAGGATATTACCTATAGAGCAGGATTTAACATGGCTTTGTGGTACATAAAAGCCAAAATGTTGAAATGGACTAGAGTAAGTGAACTCTTCTAGTGAGGAAAATGTGAAAGGAGGTTGCTTCTGCCATGGATTTCACAGAAGGTAGCTGCTTAATGGCGTGTTTGGGGTTCTTCAGGGTTACAGTCTTCTGTGCCAATTAAATGCAGAGAGCTGAAGTTTAAGTCTTTCTCCTTCTTTGGCCTTGTCCCATCTCCTGTTAAAAGACTTCCACTTCCCACTACCTTGTGCATACCTATCCACAACAATTACCATCTTGTTACGCGCCAAATAACTTTTCTTTGTGCATCATTTCTACAGCCTGGAGGATTGGATGTCAAAAGAATTTATTCTCACCTCTTTCAGCATCCTGGGAAAGTGGTTGGGATACTGCCAACAAACCTGTGCTGTCTTTTCTGATATAGGTGTCACAACAGAGTTTCCTACAGAAAAGTCCTCTGAGCCTGGAGTCACACAGCTCCCACTGAAATATTTTGAGAAGGTAGCAAGGTGGTTTCTGATACCAACCAGGCTGTGTGAAGGACGTCTAGGAATGTTACAGGTCTATTGCAATTTTGAGGAAATATTGATGTAGTTCTAACAAGATCAAGGTCTATAATTGACATTCCTATAAACTTCATTCACATGGTACTGTATAAATAGTTCTCCACAGCAGAAGTACATGTAATTATCCTTGAAAAAAAACTTTTAGAAAACAGAGGACTTATCCAGATAGGAAATTATATCAAGAAGTTCCTAAATCTCTCTATATGGAGGACTTTAGAAAGAGTATTCATTGTAACTTACTCATTACTAAAAGAAAATTAATTTTTGCAAGCTCGGTTGTGTACAAAACCAACCTTAATTCTACATGTGTAAATTCATGTGGTTTTTTTAATGTTCTAATGATGTCTATCTCTTATCAATTACATTTTTTTAGCATATTGTTGTTGGGCAGTCAATGAGAGCAATGTTGCTATTATTTCACAACCAGATCTTTACTTAAAAGTAGAAGCCTTTTAGATACTATGATTTCTTGAATACTGGACGTAAAGACAGCATAATATTCAAGAACATTGCCTCACACAGCGTTGCAAGCTAACCTATCTTAATGAATAAATATTTTTCTAAATTGAACAAATGGCACAGGCACCAGACAGCAGGGCTTTCTTCTACAAATTACATTTTTCTCCTTGTGGCCTTGGATTTCTAATGCAGCTATGGAATAATTAAGTAGAGTGGAGTATCAATGCAGTTTTATAAATAATGTTAAGGTTGCCAGATATTGTTCGTTTTTCCTCTCTTTTTTTTTAGTGTACATCAGCATTCAAAATGTAGGCCGATAGTGGGTTGTGGGGAACTTAGATATGTAAGACTAAATGTTGTAAGGTATTAAAAATTGAGCTGATATAAATGATGCTTTACTGATTCATTTGTTTGGATATACTCCTCATTTCTATTTCCAATTTTGAAAAGACCAACTCTTAAATCAGATAAAAGGACAAAAGTCCAACATACATAGTCTTTCAATGAAGTTTTCTCTTAAATAAGAAAACTGGGAGATGTATTTACCTGTTAGAAAACAATATTCAGTGTCTGAGCCCCTTCATCATTTCCAGAGCATATATAATTGTTTTGGACACCAATTTTCCTCTGCATAAATTTCAAGTTAATGTAGCCAAATGAGATAAAAGTGTAGGGATCAGCTCAAAACATGAGGATGAATACAGGTTGCAATGATAGAATCAATGGTAGGGTGCAAATGTAAGTATTTGTTTTCTCCACATGATCTTTTTCCTTAATAAAGTGTGGGAGAACAAAATAATTTGTCATTTTCACCCACTCAGTGTGGATGTACGTTTTGCTATAAAAGTTCTGTTCCTGGAAACGTGGCCTTCTCAAGAGTAGAAGACAGTTGCTAATAATTGTATTCAAACATCAGGAACAGTCTTCAGTTTTATGCACAAAGTTGGGGTTTAAGGCATTTCCATCAATTTTCAAAACTATCTTTTTGGAATACAGTTGAGTAATTCAGTATATATTTACATCAAAGTACAAAAAATTGTTCCCTCTGCACCGAAGTTGGATTTTTAATACTATGCGAAAAGATAACAGTACTTTCAAATTGAATCATTACTTATGCCTTATTTAAAAACACATCAGAGATTTCATATTTGATTCTTTGGTTGATGAGACTACCCATGCAAAATCTATTAGATTTTTAGCTGTTTTGCAAGTATACCCTTATTAATACAAGTATTTCCTCAAATCTGCAAGTTAGTTAGATATCACCAAATTAATTTGCTCAGATACACACAAGCATGGCATAGGAAACTTGCTGAGTAAAGATTAAGCAGAGGCTGGAAGAGGCTGATTAGGTTCAAGTTACTGGCAGGTCTTCAAAGTTGCTTTGGTTGTGGAAATGTACTGTCAACAGAACCAGAAGACCAGGACAATAGCGTAGGACCAGAATGATGATATTTACTGCCTCAGGAATTTGTGGCTCCCTTCCACTCATTCAAAACTGCCCTGACTGACTTCTTATGGGTGATTTTGCCCTCACTATGCTCAATCAGATTATCTGATTGTTATGGGCTGCTTATGCAAAAAAATGTACCGTAGAACTTTTAAAAGTTCTATAAAGTTGATTTTTTTATACTGTACATGTTTAATTATTAAGTCCCTTATGAAATAAATTAACAGAACACTGTACAAATCCACTGGAAGTACCACAGTCAAACAGAGCTCTTGTCCACCTGTTTATTTGTGGAATTTATATAATGAGCCAATTAACATTTAAGCGATGAATCATTCATTTGTTGAATTTTGTTCAGGTGAAAATTGTTAGGCCTGTATATTAAATATGTGCACTTAATTATCATCCTTTTTACACTGGAGGTTTTTTGATATGGTAGAAGGTTCAAATAGGCCTTTAGTAGTCTCTCAGCATTCTGAGTTAGTCCTTCAACCTATATACCACAGTTCAGCTTCCTGGGAGATGTGCTTAGTTTCTTATTAAGGTTAAATCTCGTGAGCTGGTGAAACAAACGTTTTTCTGTAAGCAATTTTCAATGCCAAAGCGTGGTATTGAAGATATTTATTCTTTTTATTTAACTTTGACTTCATTTCATTGACTTAAGTGTGGCAGAAAATAGTTATGAATGATGCAGTAACATTTTCATAAGTCTTGAAACATAGTAAATACTTTATATTTTCACTTTGAGATTACTCTGAAAAAAATGTCTGCTTATACCTGATTGCACTTGTCTTTTTCAAAATGGTTATTTCACTTGAGTTCTGTTCATTTTGTGATTTAATGGCATTGAAATAGATCACTTAAGACTTGATGTATTCATTTTTATCATATTTACATCAGCTGCAGTTCACATTCAAATAGCAATTTGTTATTTCTGCCTAAATGTTGCTTTCCTCAGCAACAATTGATATCATCCTCACAGTTATATATTGCAATTTCCTACTGTGTCTTTGAAGATCTACTCTCCTGAGAAGTGAAAGTTAATTTCTTGGTTCTTCTGTATAGCTGATAATCAAATCGAGCTTCAAGAAAATTGACCGTTATCCTGGGCTTCTTAATATTCAGCTTCCCAGTATTCTACTGTAGTCTACTTTAATGACAAATTAACCTAAGCTTCCCCCCCCCCCCCCCCCCAATTAAAAGGCCTCTTACGTATAAGACAGATTTGTCATGTTTAATACAGTTACTTGTGTGTTCAGGAATTTCTTTTTTGTGTGATATGTTTAATAGGGAATTAATAAACTTTACTGCAGAATTGTAATATGTAGTAATCTGCTCTTTGAAATTTACAGATTGAGGGATTTATTTCTTTATAATTTTACTATTAGTGGAAGTGAGAAAGAAGTATGTTTGTAGCACTCTCTTGGCTAGTGGAAGGTGTCCTTGCCTGTGGCAGGGGTTTGGAACTAGATGATCTCTAAAGTCCCTTCCAACTCTAACCGTTCTTTGATTCTGTGATCTTTCTATCAGCAACAGTCGCCAACCGTGTTTTGTTCACATAACACTTTCTTAATGTCACCCATGTTAAACTAAAATCCCCTTCAAAGATGATCCAGACTTAATCAATGTGCAAAACTGACATATTGTTGTCAACCTTATCCTCAGAAGAGGTCGTCTGCTAAATGAAGTGGGGTAGATAATATAAATTGTGGCAGAACTATGGGATAGGATAGGATGTTTCTAGGTACTATAAAAAATGTGTGTGGTTATCTAACATTATTTGTTTGCATACAGGAATCAAACATGTTATTTCAACATTGATGGAAATCCCTGAACTTCAGACATTTAAATAAATAAACCTGGACCAGATGTATTATACATTATTGTGTCCTGGGATATGGTTAATACATAAACAGAGCACTTGGTCTGCAGGAAACACCAAGCACGAATGAAGGATGGAGATCAGAAGAAAAGATGAAGAGCATTCTTACGTGTGATTTGTGAATTCCCACAGATCTGGGAAAGATCTGCACTTTGAGCTACACAGAAAGTGCCGGTGTATAGCACTGCAGAGACTAGCACTGGATGGTGTGGTGCCCAGTTGTTGCTGGAGTCTTGGATATAGTTCTGATGAGGTGGCACCCACTTTGGGCTAATTAGGCATCATTAGCTTCATATCACCAGGCACCAGTATGCTGCATATAATCATCTCTCTCTTATGTGAGGAACAGTTAGACTTGCAGGATCTCCACATTGTTGAGTCCAATAACTTTTTAGATTGTTCATACTGGTGGGAGTAACTGAGCTTATGGAAGCAGCAAGATTGCAACAAACTGCCAAGTTCTAGGAGCTAGTAGGGTTTTGAATATTATTGCGCTGACACAGTTCTCCCTATCTGTTTCTGATCTCTCTTTTCCTAGAAGTATTGTAACATTGGAAATTTACTTACAAAAGCACTTTGCAGGAGGTGCCCTAAAGTACAAATGATTTTTGTTTAAATCATTAGGAAAAAAAGACCAGCAATGCCATTTAATGGGTTGCGCCAGGACACCTAGTCTATAAGTTACCAGGCTCACCGTAAGCAAGAATCAGGCTTGAAGTGCCTACATGAAAATTAAACTTGGTTCTGCTAATGACATGAAAAGCCCACTCTGAGCCCTGGAATCAATTTTGTAATTTCACTTGTCCATCAAAACACCTTTTTTTTTTAATAGCAGTATACTGTCTTAAAGAAATTATAGTCACATTTCCTTTTTCCCTTCTTTCTTCTCCCCTCTCCACTCTCTCCAGTAAGGAACCAGTAGTACAACTTGAAGATAATTGTTTTTCGATGATGTTACCAATTTAATCTAAAAATCAATCGAGTTTCACTCTAGTCAGAAAATTGTACAGCCTCTTTTGTAGCCAAATCCTCAGAGCCTTAGGGGAAAAAGCCTTTGAAGTGAAATGTAAAAAGAATTTTCATGTTTTATGCAGAAAGACAGAATTTTGGGGGACGGGGAAAGAAACAAGTACGATGTGCTTTTTCCAGTTTCTCTGATGCCAAATGTGTTCAGCAGTACACAAACTCTGACTTTCCTTCTCCCCTTCACATCACCTCACTGATTTCAATGTATGGTGACTTGTATTCTCCTCACCTTTAAAGATCTCTGCAAATTCAAAGAAACACTTCTAACGTATTCTTTCTGGCTATGGTTTTGAATAAACAAGTGGATGGTGAAGAGTGAAGTGGTGCAGGGAACCAAGTTCAAGTGTTCTGAAGGGTTTCAGAATTTCAAAGTATGCTTTGCATGTTACTTATGATTTTATAATGAAATTTAGCTTTCTGCTCTGCAGGTGCAAAACTGCTGAAGAAATTATTGAAAAAGGGGAAATTGGTGGTTCTGTATTTAAAAATAAATAAAATGCATAAATACTGCTACTAAAGGTGTTCCATGACCTGTTATATAAAGGATTAACCATTTATTTAATATTTCTGTGTAGTATTCATCTCATGGTACAGAGCCTGTAGGTGTCAAGTTTCTCAATTAGTCTATAGTCGATGGCCTGCATTTAAATAAATTAATATGCCTTAAGACTGTCAGTTAAGAATATTTTGTATATTCTTAATCAAAACATCCAGTCTGGTATAAGATATCATCCATCAGTTCTCTGCATTTTATTTTGGGAAGCTACTATATTTTTAGTGGCCAGGCAAAGAAAATCCAATTGATAGCCACAGAGATATGAGAGATTAAGTAGCTTGGTACTCTTTCCCTCCCTATGAGTCCATAGATTTTTCTATACTGTAAAGTAATTCGGGGGTGGGAGGGGGTTCAAAAATACCATGGGTATAATGCAACTGCATTATTCTCCATGATGTATATGCTATTCTTCTTGTAAATGGTTGCTTTATAGTGGTATTTAATTCCAGAATCTGCTGTAAGCTGAGTTCTCATGTGTTTCGTATTGGTGAGCAAAAGATGAATACCGCAGGTGATCAGAAAGATTGTGCAATGCCAGCTTTTACTGAGCCTCCAGACCTGCGCAGCAGAAGTCTTGTTGAAGTGGCCAAATTGTGCTTCATTGTATTTTAGTACTGACGATGTCCAGAATGGCTGATAGAAGATGAAACTAGAGGGACACTCTTTTGGATAAGCTTGAGCAGATGGGGCTAGATTAAGACAGTTCCCAACAGGACCCTTTGGCCTCCTTGTTCATGCTGAAGTAGTTCTCCTTAGCGCGGCCGTGGTGCTGACTGGGCACCTATTGCGCAACGCTGTTCCAGCCATGCTCGGATAATTTGCTGATGGCTCAGAGCCGAGTGAGGCTAATGCAGGGCCTCAGAATTCTCTCTGTTTTAGCCACATTTTCACTGTTTTACATGTTTATGTCATTATTTTTCCCACAAATCAACAAATGTCTTATCTTTAGTTTCCAGGTGCTACTATAGTATTAGTAACACGGACCTCTTGAATTCCTACATGGTGTGCACACTGTAGATTTGCATATGTATCTATATATTAATCTAAAACATAGTCCAGCTGTCATGTACAAAAAAAAGCATTGTAAGGCAGTGAATCCTACTGATAAATTCTGGGGTTTTTATGAAAGTTGGCTTCTTTTTTTCCACTGTGTGGTGTTTGTGATAACTGTCTTGTGTCTAAATACTCTTATGCTCAGCCAGTAGTGCTACAGCATTCATTTTAGGTTGTTTGTATTTAAAGAATTTCCGAATTTTGACTTCTTTTAAATAGACTGGGGAAAAATAGGCATTTTTGTAGTTTCTGTATGAAGAGGTTTTTATTTTATGTTCTACTAGTTGTTTATTTTTCTTCTACAGTGCTTCATCATCTGTCATTCCTTGAAGTAAAGGCAATGATAAACTCCCTGACCATGTTAATGGGAGTCGAGAATGCTTTGCTTCTCCCACGATTGGTGCCATATTGCCAGGACAATGTATTGATTTGGTTGACTGCCGATGTGTGATGCATGACAGAAATGAGAAATTGAACTTTCTGAATGTGAAGTAAATCGTGCTGCTGATGATATAAAAATGATTTAAGAAAAAACAATCAATCAGATTCTCTGCTCTGGTAGCAGTGCTATGTATAATTTAATATATAGGAAAACAACAGTTCTTTTACAATTTAAATCAGTGTTTTGTGCTAAACTCAGATTCTTGCAAAAATGACTTGCAGCATTTTTCGTTTTAGCATGCTTTACTTTCTACATTACTGATATGTGATCTGATAATTTAGAAATATTGAGCTGACATGCATTAATTCTGCCTTTTTCTTGTCAAGAGCCACAGATTATTCTTTCTAGGCTGCTTATTACTATTTTAAATTGGTTGGTCTTTAAGTAATTTTAACTTGTAAGTAGAGTTGTTCTGAGTCCCAAATACCTGCAGATAGAGTTTATTATAGCCACAGGTAATTGGACTTAATTATCTGTAAAACATCCACTAGAGACATGAATAGGCCCATTCTGGCAGATGTTTTGCAGATATTAGACTTATATCCAATTATCTTTGGGTACTTTAGCAGTACACAATAGCATTCAGTTGCAGATGACTATAATATTCTTTTCTTTCCTTCTGCACGTTATGAAATGAATGGGATAATTTATCCTTCTTGGAAAGAGAGAGCAGTATTTTAACAAAAGCTTGAAGAGACTTCCTGAAATTCTTCTTATTGATACCTACTAACGAGTCTTGTCATTCACTGTCAAAGCCTCAGCTTAGCATTTCCCCAGCATAAGTACCTAAAGCGGCAGGGAGTTCTGTACAGTCTCCCCAAAGCAGCCCAGAGCTGCATATTTTGGAATCTTCGGTTTGAACTTTTGGGTGAGATTTTTAAAGCAGTTCAGCTCTCCTCAAGTAGTTGTCGATATTTGCTTAGCATTAAGGCTGTAAGAATACAGGGAGAAGCTTAACCACATCTTCCTGGTCGGGTGGGGAAGCTGGTGCATTTGGCAGTCTGCTGGAACATAAATCCTGGAGTTCTTTCCTGTGTGAACACTGGTATGATTAGACAGTTCAAGGCTAAGCCATGTATTGGCAGTTGGGCAGAAAAGTTCTACTAACAGATGCTCTAAAAAATAAAATAAAATAAAGACCCATTTGAGCTTTTTATAAGCCTATTTTCTCCTATGTAAAAAAGTGGGGGGTTTCTTGCTGTAACTTATTTTAGCATTTATTTTGTCCGAAAGAAAAATAAAAGATTGCTTTATTAGTTATGGTAAAGTTTAACAGTTAAATGACCCGAAAATTAAATAAATTACCTTGATTAGTCCCACCAAGTTCAGTAAATGGTATTAGAATCTGGAACTTGCTGTTGGAGGGCAGGGTGGATTTGAGACAGAATATCAGCAAAACTCAGCAGTATCACAAAGTAAAAGTGAACCCTCACAACAAGGTATGTACTATTATTCTTTCTGAACTCTCTAAGGATGTTCTTTTATATTTTTCATAACAAATACTTGCTTTTACATCTCAAGATCAACCAATTTATTAATTTTTCTTTATTTTATATTTCTCTCTGAAAGCCTAGGGTGAGACTTGACAAATACAAAGTGGTGATAGACGAGGAAACATAAGTAAGCTGTCTGCCTTTTTGCTGAAGATAGACTTGTGACCAGAAAAGTAAAAGATATCATGACAACCTGACGAATTTCAGGTCTGCAGAGTCTGCACGTATTCCTCATACCATGTAACCCTGGGAAAAACGACCAAAGAACTTACTGTACTGAATGAAGGATTTGTCCTTCATACAAATACTGAAACAAATGTGTTCCCTTTAATAGGCTTATTGAAGTGGGCCTGTCTTGCCATAAACACAGTCATTAACGACCTCCATCCATGTACCATTGATCTTCCTGGAAAAGTACCTTTTAAAGCAAATGAAGCAGATCTAGCAGTACTTAAAATCCCGTGCTCTGTGGAGAGTAGAAACAACTTGTCAACAGCCAATGCCCCAATGCTAACAGTAATTTCCCTTCCTGTCAAACAACTGCTTCACTGGGAGAAGGTACACCATGTAATGGTCCTACGTACCTCACAGAAAGGGCAGAGAGCCTTCTTTCCATGCAGCATTTGGGAACATGACAACAGCTTTTGTTATTAGCAGTTTCAGGTGTTGTGAGTAACAATTTGAATACAGCTTTTACAGGTATCCACTGGAGAACCAGAGGATGGGGCAGACAGGATGAGACATTCACAGCCGCAACCCAGGGAGGAGGAGAGGAGTTACCAAGGTGTAACATTAACAGTGTCAGAGCCAGAACTTAGTATAAACTTTTACCACAAGAAGGAATGAACATAAAAAAGCTAAATTAAAGATTACAATATGTTGTCAAAGGTTTTCAAGTTGTGTTTCACAACTCAAGTCTGTTAGTTCAGAAACTATGATAATCTGAATTACATGGCTAAGTACAAGTATTCCTCATTTCTTAAAATGTTCAATGTTTAGAAGCACCTCAGTATTTCAGATCATTTTGGAAGAAAAGAAACTTCTAAAGTATTGTGCGCTTCCATTGTGTACCTTTTGCTATCTTTATACTGTGGAGGAAATAGAACAAGGTTAATTGAAGAAATGAGAGATAGAAAGAAAGGCTTTCATATAATTAGGCAGTCTCAGAAAATCATAATTAAGCAGCAAAATACATTAGTTCTTCACAAGAACAAAACAATTCCAGTCTCCTGGGTAAATCTGTAATTTGACTCTTTTGAAATAATTTAACTGATACTATAGACCAATTCAAAATTGGTTCTAACAACAGTCTTGGCTGCATTAAGGATGCCTTGCTTAGCCATTGGAAATTATTGTGCTAAAACTATTCCTGTCTCTAAATACAGCATCTCTTGGTCAACATGCAACAATTTAGTGCTGTAAATTTTGTCTGAGACAATTCTGTGTGGGTTACTAAAGGTTTTCCTATGCAAAGTTCAGTAAGCGAAAAGCAAAGTTCAGTCACATGAGTTCAGTCATGAGACAACTTCAACGCTGATGAATTATAATGATCAAAAGTGCAGATTTGAACATAATTTGTTGTATCACAAAGTGAGTAAGAAGCGTCAGTATGCTTGTGGAGTCATGGGTAATGCTTGTTCGATTACAGAAGCTAGGCCTTCTGCTGACAGATAGCAGTAATCTTGGCTCCTTTTCAGATCTCTCATGTTTTAGACTATCAACAATAACATACAAGAAACACAAATATTATGATATCTATGAGGTTTTCTTTCATAAAAATTAGTATAGAAGATTTTAGCCAATTTTTTGATGACACTGTCCAAACAGAGGAGGGAAGCAAAACATTAATGGGAAGTTTTTAGTCCAAATTGTATTCAGTTATTCCTTTGCTGATTCTCCTCTTGGTGAAACAAGAGAGAAAGTATGAGGGGAAACAAATCAGCGACCATTGATGTAAGCTATTTGTTGATGTGGCTATAAACTCTGTTTCTTAAGGAGTTTTGGATGTATCAAAAGCATATCATGTTCCACATTGTAGAGTTTTTTTCTCCCTTAACTGTTGAAGCTTATTTAGAAGATACAAGGTTCTTTTTTTCCTTTGATTGATGTCATCATTTAGAGCTTTTGGATAAATGGAAAGATTAAGGAAGAACTTATTTGACAAAAATTTAAAAAATCTATTCTCTCATCAGTTTTGCTGTCAGCAACTTTGAAAGAAAAGCAGGTTCCATCTTGAATTCTTGATGTTGATGAGCTGTTCAAAATCTGTCCTGTGTGAATGAGATGGCCCTGATCCCTGAAATTTCCACTTTCTGTCCTCAAACTATTTTAGATTTCCTGCTAGCCCCATGAAAAACAGACTCGCATATACAAAAAATTGGAATTGCTATCAATATGCTGTAAGAATGTAACTACCAAAATACTTTAAAACTTGCTGTATGTTGGATAGATTTTTATGGTTGTTTCAGTGTTTCTACAGATTATTGGGTTCATATATTCAAACTCTCTTGCCTTCTGCCACTGCTATGCACCTGGATTATACTTAGATTATCAAAAATTACTGATGTGTGGAAACAGTTTTATAGTTTCTAGGTTATCAAAAAATGCATAATCTGTATTATTGCTTGAAATTAAGTGCTATTTGAGCACTCTGAAATGGTGTTTAGTATATAATTTTGTCCTTTGTCTGTCAGTGAGAATTTAAAATCAAGGTCAAATGTATATCATTTTACTATGTCAGGTTCCCAAAAGGTCATAGTCATTATTCTGTCTCAGAGTTGTTCTTTTTATTTTCAATTTTCAACAACAAAAACCTTTAAAAGGCTACAAACCTTCATGAATATCTTATTTTGTGGTTTTGTAGCAGATTTATTTCTGATGTCTACTGATCTGTTCTGTATACCAACTCTGGAGTATGCAAGTCAGCTCAGCTGCCATTTGGCGAACCCACATTCATATTTCATGCATATGTTTTACGACTGTAGGAACATGTGCTGTCTTCTGGGGGGGGTGGTTGTGGGTGGTGGGATTGTTTTTGTTTGGTTGGTTTTTTGTGGTTGCTTTTTTGCCATCCAGAGTGACGGCTGTTGCATCTGCTACAGTTGCTTCTTACAAGGGCATCACTGCATGTGGCTGTCTCTTACTGCATTCAAGCCATTTTCAGAAAAAGAATGATGCTGGTTTTACAAGTAAAATCTAAATGGGTTTGAACTAGAGTTAGTCCTTTTCATCCATAGTCAGATTATAAAGTACATAGCATACAGAGCAAATACGTGAGGTAACTGTATGCTGAACTTCTCTCTTACCCATATTACTCTCAGTCTCCTCTTTCCTACGCTGATCATGGTGCACAAGACAGAAAAACATCTCTTCCAGGCCTCTCTTGGTGACCTGGTCATGTTTCTGTTACCAGTGCTGATGTTTCAGCCCGGGGGCTGAAATTACATCAAACCCACCCTGCTTTATCCAGCCTCGGAATCAGAAGTTACCTAAAGCTGAACGTACAGTTACTATCTATACATGGGATGTGTGTAGTCTTGATTTGTTTGTAAAGGTTTGCTTTTTAATATATTGATCTAATATACCTTTAAAAAAACCAAAGATTAAAATACACCTAGAATTTCCATTTGAAATTATATTTAGAATTACCTGTGTCTGTCTGTATGTTTATATCTGTTATGTTACTAACAGTTTAGTTTTAGAAATATATTTGAAGTTATTTCCTGAATCAATTCTCTGGACTGTTCTCCATGATGTCAGAAGAGATGTGTATCTTAACTGTGTGCTCCTGTTTTTATAGATGGCTATACAACAGATGACATTGAATTTTACTGGCGTGGGGGTGATAACGCAGTCACAGGAGTGACAAAGATCGAACTGCCACAGTTCTCCATTGTAGACTACAAGCTTATCACCAAGAATGTTGTTTTCTCTACAGGTTTGTGGAGGGGAAGCTAAAAGGGGAATTCACTGGGCAGACTTTTAGAAATGGGTTAATTCTCAACGTGCAGTTCAGGATCTGAACAAAATTTTTAGAAACAGGAATAAACTAGAGCAGCAACTGTGAATTTTGAAAGGAACAGTTTTTATTAAACCTTTCACGGTGTATAAGGCATCACTCGTTAACATATGAAAAGGATACAGTAGTCTGTCATGTTAAGGCTCAGTCAAATAAGCTGTATTCTCTGTTTCCCTATGAAAACTGATTAAGCCACTTACACACCTCAGCGCCCTAAACCCAGCAAGAAGTAACCCAGCCTGTAGGAAGTTTAGGAACCTTTCTCTCACTGTTTCTAGATGTTCCTTGTGCCAGACTGTGGATGTGTTACACTAATTATTTTGTCTTTGCTGTTAAACCTTTAAAATCCTTGTTTCACAGGATTTGTAGGTTAGCCTATGCTAGCAAGCACATGACTTTCTGAAGACTGAAAAGATGCTTTGTGAGGAGAAGTAGAAAATAAGATTGGATTTCATAAAATAAAAAATGAAACAAGAAACAAATAGAACATTTCAATGGCATATTAAATCATTCAAGAGAGACAAAAGTTGGGTTGGGCTATTACTATGTGATGGTCTCTATCTAGTTGAGAAAGCTGCTAGGTGTGTTTAAAAAAGAAAAAAAAAAGTCTTCAAAACTCACTTTCTAGATATGGATAGAAATCATCTTTGGAGGGAGTATAGCAGGATTGTGCATCCCAAATTCTTCAAAACCAAGCAGAAATGGGACTTGAATAGTGATCTCTTGGCACCCATTTCAACAGGTGTTTTGTATACCAAAATATTTCTGGTGTCCAGTGACAAAGGACAGGTGTTGCATTGCTTGGAGAGAAGGTTAGAATAAGAGTTACACTGAAGGGAGCATACCACAGCTTGTCAGGGAAGAAGCATTTCTATGCTTTGATGCTTTGAAATGTATTTTGGCTTTTGATTGTTGAGTGTTATGATTACCAGCAGATATGCACCTACAGCATCTTTGTACCCTTAGAATAAAAGATTATTTAATCCCAAGTCTTGCTGGAAGTTCTGCATCTGATTATCCTGGATCTTTCGACTCTGTGTGTACTCTATGTTGCATGAAACAATAAAAACAAAATGACAGAAAAATGTTTTCAGGCTTTATACAAGTAAATTATGGCCATACCAAATATTCTCTTTTAGGTGCCTACCCAAGGCTGTCTCTCAGCTTTAAACTTAAGAGAAACATTGGTTACTTCATTCTGCAGACCTACATGCCTTCTATTCTGATCACTATCCTGTCCTGGGTTTCCTTCTGGATTAATTATGACGCTTCAGCTGCAAGAGTTGCTTTAGGTAGGCATTTTTACACATCTCATTCAGTGTGCATTAGCTGAATGCTTTTTCTTGCTTCTGGCTTAGTGCATGATTTGAAAAATAAATCTGTTAGATCTTTTTATGTCTGGCTTGTTAAGCTTTGTATTATTTGAATCAGTATTTAAATCATCACAATTTAAATAAAAATTAAAGTGATTTCATGTCTGAATTAGCTAACTGTATAATCATTGTAACCAGAATTAGCCTAATTGTCTCAGCGTTTTCTGTTGTTGTTTTACTGCTTGTTCTTCTCCAAAGAGAATGTATTTAGTTTGCTTTTGCCCATGGCAGTCCAGAATACACATTCAGCACTGTGTTGTGGATTATAAATTGCTTTTCCTTTCAGGTATGGATTAAATAAATCTTTACTAGTGTTGTGTAGCTAACTTCTCCTTAAGTTGAGGGATTTTTTCCTTACTGTTACCTTACATTTTAAAAGAAAAACCATTTCCCTAATTAATCTCTAGAGTATTCTTATATCTCATTGCTAATCCCATGTGCATTTGTTTGTACTGTGTCCCTCGTCAGAGGATCCAAGCATGTTACAAAAATAAATATGAGTATCTATTGCCAAATTTTGTATAAATCAGACCAATTCTTGCCAGTACAGCTGTCATAGATAAAATAAGTAAATCACCATAAAACATACAATTGAGAATTTAACTTTATAGGATACTGTCTGAGTTTTACCAGGCCTTTCTGTGTGGGATTTTCCCATAAGAATTCAAGACCGCAGACATCCTGAAAATGCTGGAGGAAAGCAAGCTAAACTGGTAATTTGTAACCAAGACTTGTTAGAGAAGGTTACAGTTTAGCTGGTTAAAAACACACTCATAGAATCCCACTACTGTTCGTTTGATTAATGCAATTTATTACAGGTGTCATTTTCTTTGCTTTACACAACAATAAAGACAAAGATAAGGAATATGGACAGAGGTTGGGGGTGGGTTTTTCCCCACCAGGAAAAAAAATCTCCTGGAAATTTTCAGCTCTAGCACTTGAACACTGTGAGCTATTATGCTAGAAAACTAAAATGAATCCAACCAATAGACTTGTCAATTCTTTTTTCCAGGAATCACAACTGTGCTCACAATGACAACAATTAACACCCATCTTCGAGAGACTCTTCCCAAAATTCCATATGTGAAAGCCATTGACATGTACCTCATGGGATGTTTTGTTTTCGTTTTCATGGCTCTGCTGGAGTATGCATTGGTCAACTACATCTTCTTTGGCAGGGGACCTCAGCGTCAAAAGAAAGCGGCAGAAAAAGCTGCCAGTGCCAACAATGAGAAGTTGCGAATGGATGTCAATAAGGTAAATTGAAATGGGGATATATTTTTTGCAATGCCCCAGGAAGGCAGACTTTCACTGCTGCCGGACAGAGCTTTAAAATGTAATTTCTTGTAGAAATGAGTGGAGTGGGATTATTACAATCTTGTCTAGGCTCTGCAGAGCAGTGTGCTTAGTCACCTCAGCAATGAATGCTGCCCTCTAGCCTGGAAAACTGAATGTCTTTTTTCTAAAGCATGTGCTCAGTTAAGCTTTACTGTGAGATGTTTTCTCAGTCAGGATGTAGAGTTAAATATGTCTAATCTGTTTCCAAAGGAACAAATCCAAAATGATGGCTATAGCTGATATTCTAGTAAGAGCTGTATGGAATGTTGGAAATAAAACCTAAATTTAACCTACTTTCATAAATCTTTCAGATGATGTGTATAAGAAATATTTGCTACAGAAGTGTTTAAAGCTTGAAAAGTTTGCATATTTTCACTATATAATGGCCCAGGATATTGTTGGCTAAATGAGAAACTGCTCAGAAATAAAGCATCAACCTGCTGTGCACTTAATTTTGAATCAGAAAATGGTCCCCTGGGGATGGAGAATTGAGGCAGAAAATACATTTGCCAAGATACACACTTTTGGAAAAAGTATCCATTATGCTTAATGAAAATGGAGCACTTACCATAAAGTACTTGTCTTTTTTCACTTTGACCATTTTGGATGAGTTTCATACAGTGGCACATCTGGGCTGAATGCTAAAATGTACTCAGTGTGAAATGTATAAACTTTCACAGACAAGCAAAATTGGAAAGTTAAATAAAGTTAAATTATCCTTTTTTTTTTTTGGCATGGGAAGCTTTTTGATTTTTGTAATTCAGAAAAACTCAAAATCAGAATTTAAAAAAAAAATCTAAATCAGAAAAAAAACAAGTGACTATTTGTGAAGTGGAAACATAAGTTTCATACAGCTCTAGTGGTGGAATTTCTGGTGGTTGCTCGGAACTTCTGCACTACCACAGTGTGCCGGCAAACAGAAGAACATTTTGTTTCATTTTTGCTGGAACAACAAAAATCCATCACATTGATAGCATAAACCAGTTAGTTTTCTAGGTTATAGTTTATAGTCTTTTACGATGGAGGATTATATTGTCATGGCTCAGATCTTACCCATTCATTAGTTTATTTTTTGTTTTTAATTTGAGAGAAGCATGTTTTAATGAATAAGGCAAATGCAGAATGATGACATTAATTTTGATGTTATGATACCTTTTAGATCACCTTTTACCATTGTTAAGTTCATGAAGACTGTAAAATCTGTTTCTATTGGTGATTTTTCAGCAATGTAAAAAAAGTTGCAAGCTTTTATTTATTTTGTCAAGTTTATTTTTTAAAAATCAGTTTCCCTTTAAACAATCAAAGCTATTAACTAAGAAACCCTGTAGGTAATTTTATGAGACTAGATCTCTGTTTACCTGAAGTCTTTCCTCTAACATCAATGGAAATTGATGGTCTGTAAGAGTCAGAGTGTCACCACTAGCTGAAGTATATTTTTGTATACTGTTTTACTTGTGATATTTTCTATATACTTATTCATACACTAGATCTTTCAGGCACGTAACAGAATAGCTAAAGTGTAGTGGCAAATTGCTAATCATGAACTGGAATTTGAAAGCACTAACTAGTGTACTAATCCAATCCAGTAAGCACAGTAAATTAATTCCCATAACTGCTGCAGAAATTTGCCAGCCTATAGGATTAATACAAAGTATACTGGGAACAACTTTACGCTATTTCTATTTTTTTTATACTAAGCCTTTTGTTTAATATACCAGGCCAGCATGGTTCATAGTCTGTGGCAGTTCTGCTCTGGCACCCAGATACGCTCTGATCTGATAATCAGGTTTGCAATCCCTTGAGCAATAGATAGAGAATCAAATAGGAGAGGATCAGAAAACAGTAGTTATCAGAGAGCACTGCTCTACTGCGCATAGGCTGCTCTGGGGAGGAGGAAAGGAGCTGGCAGCTGTTCTTGCTGTTTGACCAGCAGTGAGAAAACAGATTCATATTTAATGGACCTGAATATTTTATCTATGAAAGTGGGCCAAATATTATATAATTATTTACAAATATTATATAATTATATACAAGAGCAAGTGTAGGGTCCTGCACCTGGGGAGGAAGAATGCTAGGCACCAATATAGGTTAGGGGTGGACCTGCTGGAAAACAGTTCTGAGGAGAAGGATCTGGGGGTCCTGGTAGATGGTAAATTATCCATGAGCCATCCATGTGCCCTTGTCGCCAGGAAGGCCAATGGAATCCTGGGCTGCATAGGGAAGAGTGTGGCCAGGAGGTCGAGGGAGGTCATTCTCCCCCTCTACTCGGCACTGGTGAGGCCACAACTGGACTACTGTGTCCAGTTCTGGGCTCCCCAGCTCAAGCGGGACAGGGAACTCCTGGAGAGAGTCCAGCGTAGGGCAACAAAGATGACTGGGGGATTGGAGTACCTCCCTGATGAGGAAAGGCTGAGAGAGCTGGGACTCTTTAGCCTGGAGAAGAGAAGGCTGAGGGGAGACCTTATGCTTGCTTAGAAGTATCTAAAGGGTGCGTTGAAGGAGGATGGGGCCAGACTCTTTTCAGTGGTTCCCAGTGACAGGACGAGGGGCAACGGGCACAAGTTGGAAAATACTTCTTCACGGTGAGAGTGACAGAGCCCTGGAAGAGGCTGCCCAGGGAGGTTGTGGAGTCCCCTTCTCTGGAGGTTTTCAAGACCCGCCTGGATGCAGTCCTGAGTAATGTGCTGTAGGCATTCCTGCGTCAGCAGGGGAGTTGGACTAGATGATCTCTAGAGGTCTCTTCCAACTCTGAAAATTCCGTGATTCCGTGATTTTCATGTACAAGAACCAGAAATGGGTCTGAATTGCCAAATTTCGTTCAGATGCAGGTTTCCGTGAAAACCCAAGTATTTTAGAAATGGGACCAAATGAACACTCCATCTCTAATTAAGATCCAACGTTGAAGGACTAAGTTTACAAAGTATAAGTATTCTTTTGTGATGTTACTAGATTCCTCTTGTATCACTACATGGAGTACTACAAATTTATGTTTGTGACTTCAGATAATATGTGAGAAAAGATTAATGCCATGAGTAATAGACCTCAAAACATGAGGATGAAAACTTCTCTACAGCTTTTTTGCTGCGTTCAGCATTGACGTTGTAAAAAAAATGGGTGACTAGTTATTGGAACTGCTGCTTGTAGTGCAGCATCTTTGTTTATACATTATAGGCCAGAAAATCTGTAATAGATTTCTTCATATTCCAACACCAGTTTTTACAACAGTCTCTTACAATTTTTCTGAACAACAAAAGGTGATGAGAGGAGAAGAGCTGATTAGTCTTTCCATCCACAACTACTTACAAAATCAAAGTAGAAGTTCATACATACTCCCTTTATGCTGTTGAATTCTCTGGTACGGAGAGATTCCAGGGCAGGCACAGACATTGGTAGTCTCTCTATTTTTGCCCAGTGTTATTCAGAAGATTACTGGAGAGCCTACAAAACAGTACAGAAGCGCAACAGAAGCTGTTCTTCCATGACTGTGCTATCTGCTGAATCCAGTATCATATCTTGGAGATTTGGTGACTCTGGAGGAGAACATCCTGTTTATTCCACTTGAGCGAACACCATCAGGCTGACTGCAGAACTTTTCCTGGGGTATTCCAGATGAGGCTGTGGCCATATCTTTCTTTACATTTCATATGGTATTCTTGTCATATGCCCAATGTGCTGGTTTGGGGTTTGGGTTTTTTGGGTTTTTTTTTTTAAAATCATAGAATAGTTTGGGTTGGAAGGGACCTTTAAAGGACATCTAGTCCAATCCCCCTGTGATGAGTGGGGACATCTTCAACTAGATCAGGTTGCTTAGAGCCCCGTCCAACCTGACCTTGAATGTTTTCAGGGATGGGGCATCTACCACATCTCTGGGCAACCTGTTCCAGTGTCTCACGACCCTCATTGTAAAAAATTTCTTCCTTATATCTACTATGAATCATCACAGAAGACTGTAACTTCATATACTCCCTCATTTTCAAAGATTGTTAGCTCTGTTTGGGGTAAGGGAAAGGAAGAGAAGGGATTGGGCCTATATCTTGATTTGTTTCTTGAATTCTGAAACCTGGGTATTAAAATCATGGAGAAATTTTAAAGACATAAAACTCAAGGAAGATTCAGACTCAATTACCAGCAGATATGGACATGCTCAATTTTCTTGGCAGTGACTTCAGGTTAAAACGGCTTTGTCTACGATTGTCCCACTTTTGAAGCTTCTGAAGCTGCATTTAGCAGTTTATTTCTTTAGTCTAGCTCGTCATCTTTTGCCTTTGTCAAGGCTAATTGTTCTCTCTGTAAACAGTGGTATTGTTGCTTACAGGTAAATCACTGACTTTCTTCTTACTCTAGACATCCTTCATTTATTGGAGATAGCATTCACATCATTTCCTTACCTCTCTTTTCAAGCCTATCATCTTCTTTTAAGTTGTTTCTTCAAATGCCTTTATTATCTTTATAGTCTCGAGTTTTTTAATCTGTTCTGTTCTGTATGGCTTAGTACTGCAAGTGTATATATAAGGATACGTAAACTGGGAGTGTGTATTTCTGCTTGAAGACCTAATATGTGTCATAAACTATGATATACATACTCTAACCCATTGTTATGCAATTTTATTTTGTGGACTTTTCTGTTTTAAGTAGGAATGTTGATTGTCATCGGCATCCTTTTGATCCTTTGTAGGCACATTTCATGCTGTCTTTTCTTTAGGCTCTGCCATCACAATATCGTTCAGCTGACTGTCTTCCTGCGGGTAATTGTACATATATCTGGGACATATCATCTCTTCAGTTTCAAGATCATGTGTCAAAGGCTTTACTGAAATCCATAACTTTCATCTGTTAATTCTGTAATTACCTAAAAATGGTCTGGCAGGATTTGGTCTAGAAGCCTCTATGAGGCTTTTTTTCTTCTAATTGTAATTTTGGTTTCTGTTTCCTTTTGGGATAGAAGCGGACAGGGGGAGGGAAATAAGCTATTCTGATATAACCCTTTAAGTTTTCTCCTTTATGAAGCCTGGCTTTGTCTTCAAAGAGATGATTAGCCTAACCAGGATCTCAGCGTAGAGCCTGTTACAACTGCGAGTAATTTCTGATGTAGATCCTCAGCCATTTTAATACACTTAATTTCTGTTATTGCAGTTCAAATAATGAGCTTCTTGATGCGCTCTCAGTACAGATTTATTCCCCATAAGTTTCTTCCAGAATCTGGTAGCCAGTGTTTTTGATTAATTTTTAAATTTTCTCTTACATTGTTGCATCCAATAATTTTACCTTAGATGTTTCCATCTTGGAACTGTGACTTAGATGGGCTTGCTGATGCTGGTCGCTGTGATGTGTCTGATGCATCTTCTAGTCTTTGTGTTGTTCAGGATTTGCAGTGTGATCACCTCCCAAGCCCTGTATTCAGTATATTTTCCCTTGTTACTAAATTCCCAGTCAACCTGCTGCTTATGCTGCTGTTACATCTTTTGGATTCATTGCTGTTCTTTCCACAGTTGCTCATCTAACTCATTTGATCCAGACTACTACATACATTAATTGACTTCTCTGGAGGTGTAAGTAAGGTGAAAATGTTTTTCAGCATCAATGATATCTATATATTTGTTATTCTGGATAGATCAGAAAATCTCTGTTAGAGCTATGTGGTAATTTAATGGAAACCAGAACTATCACTGTAAAGACCATGGTAAATTGACTGAGCTGAATGAAAGGCTGATTCTTCTTCCTCTGTAAGGAAGTGCTTCTTGCATCTTGCCAGCTGTACATTTGTCAAGGGGTGGTTATAACGGAAAAACAGCTGTATGCCATCCTCTTGCAAAGCAACAGAGATGGAAGTGTGTCAGGCAGCAGAGACGATAACTCGCTGTGCGTGTTGATATCAGGTCCTACATCAAGGCTCTTGTTAAAAGAAGGGCTACAGATCCATATCTTGATGGAGCACGTTATCAGTCTTGTCTTAGACATCGGTGTGGTTTCCTTAGCAGGATATTAGCTGGAAACAGGATGTGATACTTGCATTTTTTTCAACCCAGATATCAAAGCTTATAGAGGCATTACCATACAATGATTTGGTGCATCTTGGCTTCCATTTCTAGTCCTGTCTTTCTAATTCTTAAACGTATGTTATTCAGATAGTGTTGAAATGATTTCTTAATTATTTTTTTCTTTATAGTTAGGTCATTTAGATTTAGAACAGTTAATTATTGCAAATTAGCATTTCTTACATAAAAATTATTTCTTATATTCTTTCAAAGTAATTTGATTTGCCACTTCAGAGAAGTGGCATTATGTTTTGCATAGTGTAAACACATCACTGAATGTGATTTTGGAATGTATAAAGTTGCAGTAAGAATTGAAGCCTAGACATTTCCAACCTAGCTTAAAGCACAGAGATGTTGTAAGCGTACAGACTATATACCTGAAGTACATGATAACATAAGTCGCATAAATAAAACTCTACCTGTAATTTTCCAATCATGCTGCTGTTATCGTGAGCATTAATAAAGCAATTTCACTCTGGAAAAGAGGGGAAAAACGTCAGCATATTATG
Organism: Burhinus oedicnemus; assembly: GCA_008921705.1. Classification (NCBI taxonomy): domain Eukaryota; kingdom Metazoa; phylum Chordata; class Aves; order Charadriiformes; family Burhinidae; genus Burhinus; species Burhinus oedicnemus. Next base: position 514,195 of record VFFE01007664.1, on the reverse strand, counting down.
CAACACATCGTAAAACTGTTTATACAGATTTATTCAGTCTTTTTTTTTAAATAAATGTGAACTGACGTTTCTAACCTCTGCATGTTTAGATAAGGGTTTTTTTCTGAGCACAAAGACTTTTTTAAAATATACTGAGTGTATTTTTAAAACAATGAGTAATTCTACTTGGTAGCCTTTGTATTACGTAAGGTGTTCAGTCAGCACGCCTGAAAGTCACAGTGCATTGCTGTTACACAGCGCCAAGGCACAAACAAGTGAAATTGTCAGACGAATGACGTTTTTCTGACAGAAATTTGGGTACCAAGTAGAGAACACGGAACTTTAATATGATAATGAGATTAAACAGCATATTAATAGATTTGAATCACAAGAGAAATGTTCTCCTGAAGAATGAATGTAGGGCTTAGCAAGCTAAGAAGGTTTAAACAAATATAGGTATCTTTGCAATTCATTGCCCTCCTGACCCACTGCTGCTATATCCAAATTAGCACAGTTGCTAAAGGAGATGAGATGGCAAGCAAAGAACAAATAGAAGCTTAACCTGCCCTCAGCTGCACTTGACATGGTAACTTTCTTCCCCTTCAAGTTGTGTCAGCTGCTGAGTTTTCCCCCGACACCTTTTTGACCAAGGGAAAGAGTCTGACCAAGTTTAACCTGAAAAGTTGAATAGTTCTTCTCAGATCTTTCATTTTCAGAGGACTCCACTGCATTATCAGAGTTTTAAGACAAACAAGACCACACAATTACCTGTTTCACAAGTGATTGCACCTATGCAACTGGGCAGGCTGAGGATGGACAATTTCTGGCCATTGATAGTCTAGCAAGGACACGGTGCTCCCACAGCATCTTCCTTCTCCAGGTGCTCATTTTCAGATTCACTGGCTCAGGTATGTGTGCTGTTAGAACACGAAGACTGAGTACCTTCTGTTTCTTTTTGCCAACAATACCATCCATTACAGTAGCACAATTTGAAATGACAGAGTCAGCCCAGGTATTGCTTTGCTACCTGCCATTTCCCATGATAGATTCCAGACTTCTTTCCATCACTTTACTAGTGAATAAGTGGAAAAGCCCGTGCATTTTTTTCTCTGTCATATCCATAGATGTCTCTCTTGAAAAAGAGGGGTGGAATTAGTCGGAGTGTGTTAAATTGAGCCAGTGTGAATCCATTGAGATATAAATATATATGTGGCCCTTTGCAGGCCAGTTTGTGATAACTTTCAGCGTGCTGCAGACAACATCGCTTTCCTCAATTTTCAGACTAAGATGTAAAGATGCATTAACAAGGCTGCAGGCCCAAGGTAATATACCTTGCTCCAAGGCAATGCTCGTTAGCTTAGGCTCAGCTAATGCCTTTATTTCCCCTCTGATTTACTGCTGTCTTGCCTCTGGCCTTTACAGTTCACAGCAGTATTTGTTCATTTCTATCTGAAGAAATCATATAAATGCAAGGGTATTTATTGCAAGGGTACCTAAAACCAGTCAGTATTTATTACGTAGAACTGCGCCTTATGCAGTAGAGGTACTTCTGGTATAATACATGAGTAACCTGAAGGCTGTAAAAGCTTTTGCAAAAAAGAGGAATTTCAAAATGGTTGTATGCACAGACTGAGTTAATAAACTGAATAGGACATTAAAACACTAAGGCAACATGAAGCTCTTAAAATTTCAGTCTAAAATCTCAAATCTTCACTGCTCTGTATCACTGGAGCTAATGCTGTCACTGTCCAGATTTCAGTGAAAGCATTCACCCTCTTCCTTTCCCCTCCAAGAAGAGTTTTCCTTTTGTTGCAGTACAGGTAAAACTGCACGAGGACTGATTCTTGATCCAGGGTCAGAAGGTATTACTGGCACAGAAGTTTACTGAAGGACATGTAATAAAAATAGGCCTGGATTATGAAAGCTCAGCCTTTCTCCTAAACTTACATTCATGCATTATCAAGGAACAACCTGCATGTGAAACAATCAGCAGTGCACAGAGTGCTCAGGCAGACTCCTCGTGTTTTGTTGAAACCAGAGGTTTGGTAGGAGTGAAATTTGAAGAAGTTCCAGTTTTAGCCCGCAGCACTTTGCAGAAGCAGTCAGAAGGTGATTTATTTCCATGGTCTGTAGTGGTATTCCACAAGACATCTGAATAAAGGTCAAGTCAACTGCATGAGATTTTCTTTCTGCAGCTGTGCTCTTTCGAATGCCATGTTTAATTAATGTAAGAACAGTGTGTGTACAGTCTGTTTTTTTAAAGCACGTTATCCCTTTTGCTTTTCTAGTCCATCTACAAACCTGCCATCCACCAGTGACCCTGAATTAAATAGGCTCTTGGTTGTGAAAAAGAATCCATTAATGCAGTTTATATCATTATTTCAGAATGCGGGGTAATAAGACACAAAAAAGGCAAATTATGTACAGTGAAGTAGAAGAAATGTATGTAGCTGCGGTCCAGAAGGCATGTCTGGCTAGTGAATTTGGTGAATTGATTTCCCAAAGCATATCAGCTCTAAAGAGTTTGCCAAGGTTTAATCGATTAGCAATGAGTCAGCCAATTTCTATTCAAAAAATAAGTTGTAACTCTAAACATTATGTGCTAGGGGATGAAACCTGGTTGTGCTCATGAATCTTGAGATCACTGGATTACGTACACTAGAGTGGCACTAAGTAGTAAAAATATTATTATAATGTAGATGATGACTGTCAACCCCTTTGCTTTATTTATAGTGCCTAAAATGATCATCTGTTTGGGGGTTTTTTGCAGATAGCAATGCATTGTTACATCTAATTTAGGGGAAATTGATTTCAGGTGAACCAAAATTCATATCAGAATTGTTTACATAATCAGAATGATAGTATCCTAAACTGGTAAGGAGGATATATATTTCAAATCCCTCTTTTATAGTTTTTGCTCATCTTTAGTCTATTGGTAACTATTAATTATTAATTATGATGCTTTACCTTTGTTGTTGTTTGCTCTTAAGGCTGTAAGATTACCTAGACTGAAGCAAGTAAATACTTTCAACACTATTAAAAAACCCCAAAATTAATGTGTTAGAACACATTCTAAAGACTTATTCCCAATATTTCAAAAATATTTTTTCCTCAAAATCTTTTTTTTCAACAGTGGAGAGATTCTAATTCCCAGGAGAGATGTGGTGCAGTCACTCTGCATGAAGATAAAGCAAGGTTAATGAGCAGAATAGCCCAAACAACCTAAGAATAACATATCTAGCAGTATTCATAACAAAATATTATCAATGTACCATATGAATCGGGCATCCATGTAGATGTGTACAAATTGAGTGCTTTCTTATATGTATATTCTTTTTTTAAAAGTGTGTGTATTGCATACATGTATGTTAAATTTAATGAAACAGTCATGCTGGGCTATGAAGACCTATGTTATCGGTAAATTCACTTGGTTATTCATTCTTTTGGATACTAGCTATTTTCCCAGAATTCTGCATATGGAGAAAGGTAGACACCGAGAGTTAGTTTCTCACATAACTTAGGAAAAAGGTTAGGAGGTTGGTAGGATTATACCTAAACTTAAATATATGTGTGTATATATGTAGACATTTATGTCTATATATTTGAATATGTCTTCTTTTACTCCTTAGATACTGGTTTTAAGAATCCCTCTGTAATAGTATAAGGTTATATTAAAACATAGAAGTCTTAAACTTGTTTATATTCATGTCTCCATTCCTCTTTTTAGAAGTGTGAGAGACTTGAATTTAGCTCTTTTCACCACCCAAAAAAAACTTGTTGAGCCTTCTCCCTAAACTTGATGCATCTTAAAGTATATACAAAAAGTCCTGCATACCTGTCCTTGCTCATGTCCACAAAATGAACTCCACTTTACGGTAATATAGTTGTCAGAAATTTAGCACTTTTGGACTGATCTGAGGGATGTAACAGTAAAGGTCACACAGCCTAAATCAACAGGATTATTTCCATGTAATGTTTTGTTTGGGCAACTTTCTGTCCATGTATTCTTTGAGTATTCAAAGGTTCCTGTAGGTAACTGGAAATGAAGGTCTTCAGAAATGGAAGATTTTAGTTTATGTTTTGCTAGATGGAATTCTGAGGTTTTATACTTTCAAGCTATAGCAGTTTTGGGTAGGAAAGGTGTCATAACATAAGTTTCAATTGTTGTATGGAAGTTCCTTTTGTTTATTAAAGTATATGATAATATAGCTGGAGGAGAAGATCCAAAAGCTGATTGCATGTAGGTATCATTTGAAGAGGGCTAGCTTTTGTGGGGGGTGATTCTTCAGCTTTCATTTCTTCTTCCTTTTTGTATCACGAGGCATATACAATATGCAATAATTTGCAATTTAAAAATAAGCCTATATTTGGTCTCATTAACTCATTAATAACTTTTTCAGTTGTGAGTAGATCACTCTTCCTAAAAATGCATCTCATGAAACTTTTATAACATTGAACATGTTTTACATGAACACCTACCATGTTTGCATGTTAGTAAACTATTTTTTCTTGTTTCCATAAAATTATATTGAACAAAGTGCACACTATTGCCAAATAAACTGTCTTTTTTTCTTCATTTTAAATATGTTCTGAAATTCTCCTATATCCATGTATTTGTATTTCATATGTGTGTGTGTGTGTATATTGCTATAAAACTATAATACGTTTATCTAATCAGACTCAAGTTTGGTTTATATTTACAAGCACAAAAGGCCACCAAAATGTCAGGAAGAAAACTATAATCCAGTTTTTATTTTCTCTAGAATTAATGCATACACAAAACCAGTTTAAGTATAATACAAAATTTGAAATGATACATAATATTAGTATATATTTTGCATACACAGAAACTTACTTAGAAAGAAATCTGAAATGACTAACCATGTCTTGGCAACAAAGTTTCTTCATTCTTGTCACTCATTTTTAAATGAATGACAAAATGGTAGTCTCCGAACAGCAGACTATCAGTGTACAAGTCAGTCATGCAGGAATGTTCTCAGTCAGTCAGCAAATTCAGATTTTTTTATTATTTTAAAGCAGAAGACTTGTCATTTTAGTATTGTTAGGACTAGACCTCTGAGCCTTGCAGTATCTATAGCTGTGGAACTGGCAATATTTCAGGCTTCTAAATCAGCGCTGAACATTATCATAATAAGTACATTTCTAGATCTTTTTTAATTCAGAAATTTGTTGTCGAAAGTTGGAAATTCATCTTTATTTTCTTTATAATGAAAACTTGTCTGTGATTTTCCATAGAAAAACCTCAAGAATTTTCTTTTAATATTTTGTTGAATTAATCACAGTTTCTCTCCAGTGTTTTATCTGGCCTTCGTCACTGGTCCCAAAGTTTTTCCTTGGACCTCATGCTGCCTCTGGCCGTGTTAAACTTTGGGCTGGGCCCAAGAATTATGTTGTTGGTCTTCCCAAGAAAATCATGAGCCTAAATCCAATAGACTGCCATACAGTCCACCCACTCTTGTGACAAGTATAAGCTGTATAGTGCTTTGCATGTCATATTTGACTTCAAACAAGAAAAATAACATCATGTATTTTACAGAAGTCTGTAATAGAGGAGCAACTTTATCAGCCTTATTTTTACTGTCTAGTTCATATTTCAAAACCATAACTATATCCAAATCATACCTTATAAATTTTTCCAGTTGCAATGATAATCAAATGTTCCATGCATTTTTCATCTTTCATGAAGCTTTCGTATATAAGCAATTTTGCAGTGTTTCTGTAGTATATTTTTGGTGCTAGGTATCTGTTACATTAATTTTGTAAGACAACATAACAGGAGACAGCTTATAGGCATAAGGGAAGTCTGATGAAATTTTGGTCTTATTTGTCACAGGTGGAAGAGAGCACCTTCTAGGATGCAGGTTCTTGCTGATGTGTTATTCATTTATATTATCTTCAAGAGAATTAAATGTGTATACATAGATGTGATGGCGTTTTAACAAATAAATAACAAATGCTTCATCAGAGCAATATCAGTAAGAATCTGGGCTGCCTAACACCTTGTTTCTTGGTGAAACAGTAGGATTTAGAGCTGTTGTTATCTGGTACTCCAGAAGACTTATATTCCAAATCACACACCTTTGTTTCCTCCTAAATGTCTCGGTAGTAAAAAATTGTCACTGAAAGTTGTAGCTGAAATTTCAAACATTCCAGTTCTACTTACATTGCTTTCTTTATGGTTATTTTCAGTCAAAGATTGATTTTATTTTTTTTCCCTTATTTTGTTTCCTCCTTATGTTTATATGCATTATTCGTGGTTTTAGACCAAAAACGAAAGTCTCATTCACAAGAAATCACTTGAAAACTTTAATATTTATTTAGGTCCTATTAAATTAATGTATCTGCTTAGGTAAAGTTACAAGCTCATTTCCTGAATTAGGTACCCGTTTCCTGTTTATGGTCAACTATGTTTGCTGCACTAGAATGGAAATCACATGTACAAAATCAAGGCCTTACTTACATCATTTATTCATTCCACTTTACTAGAGATTGCATTGGACTGAATTACCTTAGCCAAAAGTGACATGGAGGAAGATGTTTTTCTGCAGAATCACAGTGTACTCTCTACTTTTATTTCATGCTTGGCTAAGATGATTTATCCCCCTTTACTCCAAAAAACCCCAGGAATCTTAGTGTGGCCAGCAGGAGTAGGGAAGTGATTGTGCCCCTGTACTCAGCACTGGTGAGGCCGCAGCTTGAGTACTGTGTTCAGTTTTGGGCGCCACAGTCTAGGAGGGACATTGAGGTGCTGGAGCGTGTCCAGAGAAGGGCAACAAAGCTGGTGAGGGATCTGGAGAACATATTTTGTGAGGAGTGGCTGAAGAAATTAGGATTGTGTAGTCTGGAGAAGAGAAGACTGAGGGGAAACCTTGTTGCTCTCTACAACTACCTGAAAGGAGGCTGTAGTGAGATGGGAGCTGGTCTCTTCTCCCAAGGAACTAGCAATAGGACAAGAGGAAACAGGTTCAAGTTGCGCCAGGGGAGATTTAAGCTGGACATTAGGAAAAAAATTTTCACTGAAAGAGTTACCAGACATTGGCACAGGCTGCCCAGGGAGGTGGTTGAGTCACCATTCCTAGATGTGTTTAAAAGTCATACAAATGTGGTGCTTAGAGACATGGTTTAGTGGCAGACCTGGTAGAGTAGGGTCAATGGTTGGACTGGATGATCTTAAAGGTCTTTTCCAACCTAAACGATTCTATGATTTTGTCTTTTTGTGATACTTTAGAAAATGTTGGTGTAAGGTTCAAGTTGAGGACAAGACATCAATAGGCCATTTCCCATTTTTTCCTATTCTTGCCATATTTCAAACAGCAGTCCTGATTTTGCCTATTTCACTTGTTGGCCTTTGGTTTAGAACATGGGATTCTGTGCAGCAGTTTGAAAAAGTTATTCAAATGTCATCAAGCCAAAGATACTTCAACCTCTTTCATTTTATGTGGGCACTTATTCTGCAATGTCTTAAGTATGCAATCTTATGTGTAAGTAATGGATGCTGAAAGAAGGCATATGTTTTCAAACATTTCTCCAGAATCCTACAATACTTACGACTAAGTTATTGATGTGTTACTAATGATAATGATCAAGAAATAACATATAACGGAGGGTAAAACTGGATGCCTAGAAGTTGAATTGCAAGTAGTTAGAGCAGTGTTAAAGCTCCATGTCCAGATCTTGCATTTTCTCTCACTTTCTTTTCTTTCTTTTTTTTTTTTTTTTTAAATTCTTACAGGTCTCTTATTTTTTTGCTTAGATTTTTAGGCTTTAAAAAGCTCAAGAACCTAAAGAAAGTCCTGATTGAATTTGCAGAATTTCTCTGGATTTTCTGACCTGAAACCAAACAAAGTAACCTGAAATTATAAGTCAATTTTACTGCCCTCTAACTGCATGCTTTACAGCCTGACCCAAATCTTAGGTGTATAATGCAGTCTGAGCCAATGCATGCTAACGTGTTTTCATAAACAGTTACTGCAATGCTGGCGATAAATTCAATTTTGTACAGACAATGGAAATGCAATGTTTGTTACGTTCCTAAGGACATTGTTTCACATATCCATATTTTGAAATAGTAAGCATTTGTGCTTTATGAATTCATATAGCTTTATCTGAGCAGACTTCCTTATTGTGTCAAAAGTGTCTGTATAGCTTTAGGCAGGTGACATTTGAAAGTCATTAATTCTTTTTTCGTCCAGAATGAGCCTAGCAGCAGCTTATACAGGGCTATCTACCTCCCACACATTACCTTGTGTAGTCAGTGCAATCCCCAGAGATCAGTGGTTCTTCATCAATAAGTCAAACCTTGCTGATGAGGTGGAAGAACCCTATTATATGTAAAGTGCACTTTGTACTTTCACCTAATCTTGCCAGAGCTACTGTGACTAGTCAGGAATGGGATGTTACTGGTTTTCCAAGCAAAGCTCAGCTGTTAAGAGGTGGGAAACTATGCTATGGATAATACTAAGGTCTTTAACAAATTAAATTATATGTGTAGACATGTCATGTTGGTCTTCATTGTGAAAGGGATCTTTATTTCCGTCTTCAGCCCTTAAGAATATCAGTTCACAGGTACTACAAATGCTAAGACCTAACCTCAGGTGTTAATCTTTGTAATAAACTGGGTACTTCTGTTGTCGCTTTGTGATTGAGCTCACCGTATTTTGTTTTTGGCTAATGGCTGCCCTACTTAACAAAAGGATGTTTCTTTTGAATTTACAACTGTTTTGTTCACAAGGTTTTCCCATCAGAAATTCCAGCCCTACTGTCTATTTTATCCATGGCTTCTGAGCCATTCTGCCATAAAATGAGCCATCAGTACCTGCCTGTAACTGAAGGTTATAGGTGAAAATGAACAGTATATGAGGAAGGAAAAGTGTCAATATTTTATCTTTTCAATTCACCAATATAAATTTCCCTCCTACTCTAAAACTGCGTTTGGCATGACAGTAGAGCATAATCCCCAAGATGCTAGTTTACTCGATGTTACTAGTTTCAGAGATCTGGTCATCTTTGGAGGATTCCTAATGTATATACGTATGTATGTATGCATGTATGTGGGAGTTGTAATTTCCTTGTATTTTACAATTGCTAATGTATTAGTGTAAGAGGAATTCCTTAAGAAAGCCATCATTTTGGAGTTTCTAGGTAGCAGGAAGTACATATAATGGTAACATTTCTACACTTTCCTCTGTATTCCCTTTGTTTGAGGCCATCAAAAAGGCCACAGCCTCTTTCAAGGCTCCAGAGTCAGCTATTCTTCCAGTTGACCTGGACCTCTAAGTGAATATCATTTGCATCATATATTTTGTCATCCACCTTTAAGATTGATTTATTAAAAACCCACCCTCTTTCATGGTTGCTGAGCTTTGGTCATTTCTCCTTCACTTCTGCTTTCACCTTTTATTTCCATAGTACTTGCTGCTGCTTTCTCTTCATCTTCACTTCCTCCCTTCCTCCCTTCCTTCCTTCCTTCCTTCCTTCCTTCATCCTTCCTTCCTTCTTCCTTCTCCCTGGGAATTCCTCCATTAAGTTTGAACTCTCCTGTTCACCATAAAGAGTCAAATTCTATGGTTGAACAATCCTTCAGCACCAAGAGATCTTTTTAACCTTCTTCCACCTCCTTTTGAAACCACTTTTACACTTACTTTTCCCCTGGAATAATTTTAACAGTTGTTTTCATATCATCATATCTTCCTTGGTCAAATGACCAGTTGGAAAAAATACATTTACATCACAATGTTATGTTACCTTGAGGAGCAGAGCAAGGCAGTAATAGCACCTCTGAAGCCAGAATATACTTATGCTAATTGTTGGCTTAGAGGTCACTATATCTTTTAATTAGTTGTCCTATTATTACCCTAGAGTGCTTTAATTTTAAATGAAAGATAATAGCTGCCTTATCTCTAAGGAAACTGGTCTTGATTTTATTAACTTGCAGGACAGAAGAATAATTGGCACATATCATTGTCCAGAAATGTATTCAACAAAGGTATCTTTCATTGTTTTCTAATGTTTTTATCCTCAGAGACTTAAAATTCAGGTCCTGACCACTTATGATCATTAAAGATCCCATGGCACTTTTTTATAGCGTGGTCATCTCAACCCCAAGCATCTGGCCAAATACCAATTTCTGTAACTGTTCTGCTTACCTAACATTCCCCACCACCACTCACCCACCCCATAGTTTTAATTGGCTACAGCATTCTCCATTTCCTCGACTAAAATATAGTGTATTGTTCTGCACTGTCAGTCACCACATTTCTCCTCAGAGGTGATTGCACTTCACTGGGAAGTGAAGTGGTTCTTCTTTCTAATGCTTGTAAAGCGCTTTGGGATCCTTTTGAATGGGTGGTGCTCTGTGCAATAAATGTAATTCATTATCATTCTAGCTCTAGCTTCACTTAGTTACAAAGGCATGTTTTATTTAGAGTTGGGCGAACCTGCTTGGTGGAAATAACACTCCCAGCTCTCTCTAATCTGACAAGGAACCTTTTGTCAAAGGTTGAAAAGTTAGGTTAATTTCTGGGGTTTTGTTATTGTTTGTTTCTTTTATTTTCACATTTATTTGTACTTCTGAATTGGAATTTTGGGAGTTCTTCAGACTGGGAATTCAAAATACATGAAAAATGCAGTTCTTGTTGTGGCCAATCCACTGTTCCAGGTGCAGAAGGGTCTAATTAGTGCTCAAGAAGCACCTGAACTTTGTGGTGCTTACCTGGCTATTCTAACACTTGAAGGTTCGCCCATCACTAATTTTTACTGTATTTTGCATTATTTCTTCTGAAATATTCTTGGAATATTGAAAAATGCTGTGCTCCAACTCAGATACCAGTGTGATATGTGCAGAAGAGGACACTTTGCCCTAGGAGATAGTTTAGAATATTGCTAAATGTTTTTTCTGCCCAGCATCACTAATCTTACTAACTACTGCCAAGATTACCAGATACCTGCAGCAGTTTGCTGTGTTAAGAAATTTACTGAAATGAGAACAGAAGTGACAAAAGAGTCAAAGCAAAACGTTAACTGAAGGAGTGATATCATGTAGCTAAAACGTGTCTGTATCTAACTCTAGCAGACTAAAATAACTTTTCTTGCATTTGTGTTGCATAGACAGTATACTAGTCTGTAAAGAGCACTCAAGTTCCTAATATCATCGCAGATCGAAAGGGTAAAATACTTAAAGTAGGTTCATCCTAAGAAGATTTAAGGTGTGAACAAATTTGTTGGCACTAAAATCTTTCCAAAGATAGTATGTTAGAATGCACAATATTGAGGTGAAAATAACCCAGGCTCTGGGCTAAGGGGTAAAACCATTGCATTAGTGGATATTATGCCAAACTTCCCCTGACATCATTGGAATGAAATTTTTTATTCTTAAGGCTATGTGAAACTATGGAAATCATAGTTTCTAAATGGCTTTGCACCCCTCTTGTAAGATACTTCCCCTGTTTGTTTTTAGACATTCTTGGGATCAATGAATGCCAAGTACCTATAATTGCTTTTATTTTCAGGATAATGGCAGTCTTATTATTTATCTGAGATCTTATAACAAAAATGACAGCCAATTTTGTCTTATCCCAAAAATCACATAAGAATTTTTTAAATAACTACGCTCATTATAAAAAAATGTTTGAAAGCTCTCTTGAGAAGTGTCGTAGATCTATTGGGAAGCTTTTGCATATGTTTGCTTTTGGTTATATTACAACAGCAGAAAACTCTCTTTGCCTTAGTGTTGTCTAATGCAGATGAAAACTGATTTGATGGCCTTCCTGGCTAGAACACAGTGTTTCCTCACCATGCTCCACATCATGGTACAGAGTTCTTAACAGAATTTTTCTTGAGTTCGAGCTCAATTTCCCCATTTTTCCAGTGCTTCTTAAAAAAGATTGATTTCCTGAACACACTAGAAAATTCAAAGAGTTCATATGCCTTTGATGAAAAGAAAGCAAAAATAGATGATTTTGGCTGTTTCACATGGAGTCATTACATTTAATCTAAAACAAAAATATGATGAAACTAGAGGGGTGCAAACTCACATAGATTGCGGGGAAAAAAAATAGAGAGGGGGAAATCTGGCATCTCAGCAATGCCAATTTTTATGTATCACTTGAACAGATGTAATCACTCAAATGGCAGTGTTTCAGTAGGTCCAAAACACTTTTGTGAGTATCTGACCTCCCAGTTCATAATACTGTGCAGTGGAAGCTACTAAAAAGCAGCAGTTTTGAACCCAGTTCTCCCACCATGCCATGTGAAATACTACATAGGGGTTTTTTTAAATAATGGCAAATATGGTGCTATATTGGGCAGCTGACTGCTGGCTTGTAAATATTACAGAATAGGCTAATGCCATGTTATTGTTTAGAAATCCACAAAAGTCACAGTTTGTGCACTTTCAATAACAATCATAGTATATATTATTTACATGACAAATTAATAATGTGGCTGAGTTATTCTTAAAGGAGCTCTGGGACAGTTTCATTTGGCCTGGAGTATATCTGCACTACTGTCACTAAGGCAGTGCACTTTATTAGCTGCTCATTAGCTATTATTGCTTTTAAAGTATTTTTTTTAAATTATATGTAATCACACCATTCAAAATATATACTTAGGGGGAAGGCTGAGGAGAATTAGAGCTTCCTAAATAACCTTATATTTGTTTTCTATAAATGGATTATTTTGAAGTTCTTCTGCCATACTTCAGATCTACTCCAGATTGCCTAAGACTAAAATTTACTTCCTCATCTTTGAAATTCTCTTAATTGTCTAAGGGGTTTCTTTACAACATTGAATTAATATTTTTTTCACTGAACTGCCTTTAAAAAATATATAGTAGCTAAAACTACCCACTGAAACAACTGTTCAATGTACATTTGATGTGATTACACTCTGTATATGTTTTTCCTTGCTCTAAAGTGCAGATCTCTGCTATTCCAGCCTTAAGGTCTCCACAGCATGCACTGTATTTATGAAATTCATTAGCACTGGGGAATGGAGTTTCCACATAGGTATAGTTAGACTATGTCGATGCCTTTCCTCAAGTAACCACCAGTCCTGTTTGGAATATCAGGACTGAAAATTTGCATTCTCTTGTGCAGTGCTCTGGGCCTTGTTTTATAGAGGCAGAGAGACCTTGTGAAGTTTTTGTCAGAGCAAAAGCTTTCATTTGAAAGAAGAAAAAACAAATCAAAGCAGACCCTTTTCCATTTGATTTCCCTCCAAAAACCCTGAAAAGTTCAATGTTGGCCCCAGAGATCCTACCCAGTGGCAGAATCCCACTTTCAGGAGCTGAGCATGTACTCCATTTCCAAGAAGTACTGCTTCTGCTCACTGAACGTGGGGTCTAGGGAAATACCATTTATTCCATTATACTATACTGGCCTTATTGCTCCTTGAGTTCACAAATAAATGACAATAAATATAGTCATGGCTATGCTTAAAGCCTTTTAGGCAGGCTGACAGCCAATGAATTAGTAATGTTAGATCTAGCCCTTGTCAGCATGGCTTCAGTTTGCAACTTGGCTTCCCTTCTCTCCTGTTAAGTCTGCTTTCTTATTTTTTACAGATGGATCCACATGAAAATATTTTGTTGAGCACACTTGAAATTAAAAATGAGATGGCTGCCTCCGAGGCTGTGATGGGGCTTGGGGACCCTAGAAGCACTATGCTGGCCTATGACACTTCAAGCATCCAGTACCGGAAAGCTGGCTTACCCAGACACAGCTTTGGTCGCAACGCCCTGGAGCGACATGTGGCACAGAAGAAAAGTAGGCTACGGAGACGTGCATCTCAACTGAAAATTACCATTCCTGACTTGACTGATGTAAATGCCATAGATCGATGGTCGCGCATATTCTTCCCTGTTGTTTTTTCCTTCTTCAATATTGTCTATTGGCTTTACTATGTGAACTAAGAAACAAAGCCACACAGAAAGCAAGAACTGGATTTCTCTTCAAATCGGTTGTACAGCCAAAAGTGGGACTTAGAAAAATTCTATTCAGGACAAAAAGTTATTTTAAAACACCTTAGTTGCTGGCCCACTCTATGGTCTGGTTTTTTAATGTTTTGGTTGTATCTGCTAAATCATAAATATGTTAGGTTGCAGTATGGACTTATCCCCTTATCAAAATATAAGTGCATTTTGAGTGTGAAGGCAAATTGGATTTTGACAATCATTTCTGTCTTGTTGACCCTCGCTCTTTCTTTTTTTCTTCTTCATTTTTTTTTTTATGGTCGTTTGAGTTTAGTGATACAAATTATAGAGTGGCATTTGAGAAACAACTTCTAGTTTCAAGAGCAGTACATACCATTCCCAGGGAAACTGCATATCCGAGACATGCATCTGCGCTTAAGAGAGTGTACTAAGTTGTTATCATGCTTACGAAAACACATACACTTTACCTTTTAAATGTGTAAACTTGAAAAAAAGTAGTGCCTATCATCTTTCCAAGATGATGATGGTCAGAGGTTTCCCAACCGTATTCAGGTATTTCCTGTTATTTATTGAAAGAACTAAACCTTTGACTGGTAATATTAGGGTTGGGTGTTTGCACAGAAGCTGAAGCAAAAAGCACTAGTTTTGTTTGGATTTTAAAGAGGGAACATATGCTCACAATCACAATGACTGTAGTTGTGATCAATAGAGGAATGTAGCTACGGTATAAAAATGCATCAACTCTGAATGGGTAGATATGCTGCTGGTTTGTGTTGGGGAAGGGAAATCAGCTGTCCAAAGTGCCAAAATTGGTTGGCCAGATAGTAATTCTCGAGGTGGCTGGAGGAAACGGGTGGTGCCCTGCCTTTCTAGGGTAGGGAGAGCTAGAGAGCAATTATGAAATACAGGGCCGAGGAGAAGGAAGGCTACATATATGTAAAAGTGTGTGAGTATATCTGTACATATACACACACACTGTGCAAATGAATGTTGTCAGTTATAGTACATACCTTAGTCTGAAATACTCATGTGGAGTTATGTGATTTCTTCCAACTTTGCGATCTTTCCAGTGTTATGCTTGCAGTGTCATGCTTAACACCTTACATCCAGTTTGATTAAAGGTGTTGTACCTCTTTCAGCAGTAAAGATCCAAGCATATGTACTTCAGTACAAAAAATACTGACAGGGTATTTTCTTGGTCTGGATTAGGCAATACCATTTCACTTTTTATTTTGTTTTCCTTAATGCACTGTTTTAAATGGAAAAATTTGGTAGCCATCACTTTGAGAGATTCCTGATGACTTTTACTAAATGGGATCCCCAATATTGTTTGACACAAAATATTTCACAAAGCAAAAGCCACATCTGTTGTATCTATGCTACCTCTCATCTGTTTACAAATTTTTGAAAGAATTAGAATTCAAGTATCTTCCAAATGGCAAAGGATTTTTTTCAGGCAGATACGTTTTCCCCATTTAAGTATTCCTTTGGTAATACTTTAAGGTAGTTCTAAAGAATATTTTTCATAAGATATTTTCTTCGAATTTGTCGTTCTTCCTTTAAAAGAGTAGTTTTCTTACAAGTGTATGTGGAGTTTTTTCCCAATTTGACAGTGAATGACAATGATAGGAGGAAAACAGTTCTGGGAACTAATAGGCCAATTTTCCAACTTTGTCTTGAGCATATCACATGCTTATTTCTGCTTCAAATGGGAGAGAATAGTTTTGAGCCTGAAATGGGATTTGCCAGGCATGCACACAACCTGTTGTTTTCCAGGGAGCTGTGTGTATGTTCACGTACTGCCTCCAGGTTCAGAATCTGCAATATGTAGAGACAGGCTTTCATCATGCCATTAACTTTCCAAGTCAAAACGTTGCTTTTGTTCATGTACTTAATTTCTGACTGCATTTCATGCGTAACGCAATAAGCTTTGTAGATGCATTTGGAATTTCAACTGACAGGTATGAATCATGTTGGATTTTTTTCCCAATTCTAAGAAAAGGAGCCACATCAAAATTCAGTATTTCTCTTCAAAGTCAGTTCTTTAAAAATGGTATTAATTATCATAAATAAAAGCAGTCGTATAGTATTCTTCTGTACAAGCTTCTCTTTCATTTCACAAATTGCTGCCAAGTCCTTTTTTTCACAGAAGCATAGTCTGAATACAGGGAGCTCACAGCCTGTTTGTGGTTGATGCACATCAAATATAAAACCTTACAGAGAACATGGTGACTCTCTGCGTCGGTTTACTGCATCAGCTATTATGAAAACCACAGAGAGTGAATCCTAGAACTGCACATTAATTTATCTGAAGTTACAGTACAAGCCATAATACTCTCTGATGTCGCTGTTCAGAGAGTGAAAGAAAATGTCTGGTTTCTGCTCAGGTGTCACTAGGAAAGATATATTATCTGGGGGGAAGGAGCACTTTTGCTTTTATTATGTCCTTCTGGCTATTAATGTGACGTATAAAATTAGTGAAAGAGAAGGATTCTATCATTTTGTACTAAGGCTTAACACTGTGATACAAAAAGATGGGAGTGAGAAAGACTGTCGAAGCACTGTCAAGGGAAAAGCATAACTTGAGCCCAAGGCGAACACTTACTCTTCTTCTGAGATGCTTGAGTGAAAGTGAGAAATTATGCCAACGTACATGAGGTACGGGGTTTGCTGTGTGTGCTACCCTCCAGGTAAACTAGAATAAATTAGTTTTTTCTTTAGAATTGACCAAAAATGAATATTCTAGATCCTTTTAATTGTGCTAATTGGTATTAGTTTCAATAAGCAAAATATCAAAGTTAATAATTTAGATAAACCTTGTAATATAATTATAGTTGCACATTTTATTGTTCTATTAGACATGATAGCCAGCAATTAAGGTGTTTTTCATCTTTGTGAAATTCATGGGCAAATTATGACTATAACATGGCACAGTTTTAACGAAATCTTTGAGATCAATCTGTAAATATATACTGTACATGACTGCTAGTAAGTACGATACACATTTTCAGAACTGAAAATTCATGCAACATATTTCTGTGTTTGCATAAAGGAATGTTATGTTTCTATCCTATCGCAGTTTAATGACTGGGAAGAAAGACTCAAGCAATGACATTGTGACCATTTCTTTTCTCATTCCCAGGGGAAGAAAACAGAATCTTAGATAACAGCATGTCACAGAGTTCTTCAGAGAGGTTTTTACATGCTAATACAAAGGACGTAAAATCTGTAAGGTACAAAAGCACAATGCATAGAGAAAATGAGCAGTAGTCTTACACCTGGGGAACAAATCCTATTTTTTTCAGACAAATATGCATTAGAATGAAAGCTCAATTAATTTTCACTACAATTATTAGACTGTGTTCCAATTCTATGCTATAACACAGTACTAAACATAAGTGAAGGATGTTAAGCATTATCCAACTATATGGGCGTATGGACATATACCTAACTGTCTATATGGACATATGTGTGTATATATGCACGTACTGAGTATATATATGCACACACATTCATATGTTGGCGTGTTAAAGGAATAAGCTAATAATAGTTTTGTTTCTACCATCAACCAGTGTATGAATATATTTTTGAGAAAAAAAGATTAATGTATTTAAAAAAAACCAACTTACTATACAGGGTAACTGGGCATTTCTATATCAGCAGATCGATGCTTATAATTCGTACGGAGCATTGCACCGTTTGACATGATGATAGTACTGTACCTCCTAGCATCTGAAATTAGACTAGTCCTCACATTGCTTGCCTATTTCTTCTCTCTCTTTTTATAACAGCGTTGTCCACTAGTAAGTTTTCAAACCCAACAAATTCCTTAGGGAACCAAGAAAAAAAGGCAAAAATATTAACTATTTCTAGAAAATAATCTAGGGTGGGATGGCCAGGGTACAATACTATATCAGTAGTGGTCATAACATTTTGCTATGTGTACATAGAACACACAATGTGAGCAACCATAACTTAAGCTGAACGTGTGTAAATATTATCAGATTTCTTAAACATTTTTAACTTCTAATTTGTACTTTATGGTAAGGCAAAAAGGTAATTCTACTTATGGTTTAGGTTAATGTGTCCTAAAATCATGTAAATAATTAAATAAGCTGTAAATGAGCAGTTGATAGAGACAGTAATTGTTTAGTGACTTTTTTTTACTAAGTACAATAATTGCAGTGCTCTAGCAGAGTAATTTAAACACCCTTTTGCATAAACAGATTTGGATTCCAGATACAAAAAAGTACAGAAAGTACTGTAGTGTAAAACAGCCATTGTGGCAATGTTACTGCTAGCACAATCGACTCTTTTGTATGGTTAAAATGTTCAGGCAGCAGAAGATAGTCACTTGGCACTCAGTACTCAGATGAACATAAAAAAATCAGGCCTGGTTTTCACTTACAATAAGGCACCTTTATGTTGCTCCAGTGAGTGGAGATGTGAAGGAATCCAGGGTAAGTGAGAATTCAGCTGTTGGCGATTTCATTACAGAAAGCCTGCATATCGCGTCTGTCGGTTTCTGAAATCTGTATCTCTTATGGTATCTAATAGTAGACTTATATTTTTCTTTATGAAAAAAAAAAAAGGATGTTTGACTGTCGTTAGATAGCATAGTCCCCCAAAGCCAAAGAATCTTCACTCCAGAAATTGTTTAAAAGGGAAATCTAATAAGTCACTGCTTAACACCAAAGGTAAAGCTTAATAAAATGCACTAGGAACTTTGTCTAAATTTTTAAGAAACAAATGGAATGTTGATCAAAAATACTGCCCTAGTCTACTTTGTAACAATAGTAATAATTTAAATATCCATTAACATAAAATTGAAATAGATCATCTCTACAAGAATATGCAACACTAACATTTCATAAGTATGAAATAATTTTCTTTGTAAGTGCTTTGACAAAAAATGAAACTTAAATGATGAAAAATCTCACCTCTACTTTCATACTAAGGGTTGTATTTTTTTAATGTTTTTCAGACATGAGGTCATCTATTCCAATTTGATAACATTTTGTATGTTTTCACTGTTACTGTCATTTGACAGATACTCACCAGGCTGTATTGTTCATGGTCTGTCCTGTTACTTTCAGTTGAAGACAAAAAGAACATTTGAAACATGATTAATTCTAACAAGCTGAGTATGATTTGAATTCTATCACGTTTTTATTTGCATGGGTGTTTAAATGGTTCTGTTAGTACTGTCTTTGCACAGTTCTGATTTATCTTTTTTTTACTTAGTACTATTTACTTCATAATGTAGTAATCATCAGCCTTACTAATGACCTTGTAGCCTTTCTTATATGCACATAATGCACATTTTCCAATGGCTAGAAATGCAAAATACTAGTGGATATCATTGCATCAGATCTTCATGTCGTTCTCAAAAGGACTGCTAACCTCTGGGATATATGAGGTAGTAAAATGATGATTGTAAATGAGTAGCACATAAGAGATATTTTCTTGAATTTAAAACTATTGCAGCCAGTTTCAGCATGTAAATATATAATAATGTTGGCTAGTGTGTAATTCTTGAACTAAAAAAATATAAATAAAGAAAACCTAAAAGATGTATATGTAGTTGTCTTATGTTGGGCAAGCTCTTTTCTCCAAGCTGCAGAAGATTACGGTTCTCATCTGAAGTGAATATCTATGAATTTGGGTCAGAAAGGGACATCAGGAAGTTGGTCATTGAGGCATCCCAAGTGTAGGCTTAATATGCGAAGGGGTAGCCACAACGCAGTGTTAATTTGCCTGTGCAGCAGTCAGGGGGAGTTGAGTGTCTGGGGAATATAAACAATGTACAGTGAGATGCTTAGTGCTAGTCAATAAGAAAATGCTGGGAGGAGGAAAACAGTTGAAAAATCTCAGTAGTTCAGTAATTCCTTCTCAGAGTCAACTCTTGTGAATCTGTTACTGGTGGTAAGTTGCTGGTGTCCTCCTTACATAAATATGGTAGCAGCTGTTCACGGTGGGATGGTTTTTCCTTCTACAGAGAAAGGTCTAAACAGTCTTAAGTCTGTCTACGTGGACTGAAAATATGGAAGACCCAAGTTCCATTCCTTCTTCTTCCTACTTAATATCTAACAGGCAAGATCCTAGATGACCAAATTATTGACCCTTCCAGGACAGTGGCTCTCTCTAACAGGTTTTCCTGTTGGAGCAGTTCTGTTGCATAAAAAAGAATTCAAGATTAACAGACCAGAAGGAGAGTGCAGTCAAGCATGGTCATAAGAGGCATCTATATTCTGTACTCTAACTGCCGACTGTTTTGTAAAAAACTCTATTGGCAGTAGCAGAGCCCGGAAGCTGGGTCTTTTCTTGTGTTCCCAAGACGTAAAATGTTCACTAGTACAGTTCTGTTCTTGCTTCTTCTTTCTGTCCTAGTAGATCCCGAGCATTAAATAGACTTCAGAATTAGGCTTGTTTGTTAGCTCTGCTGAGGGAACAGTTCACATCTATTAGTTTTTCTTGTTCTATGCCAGCCCAGCTCTAATTAAAGGGAATTCATAGTTGTGTTTCTAAACCACAGGTATCACTACACGGGGGAGATGGCAGGGTATTTATTGGTAGCCTTAGCTGTACATACCCGCAGATTCTGCCACAACTTGATTCTTTGGTTGATCCAACCAGGAGGAGCAGATGGAGCACCAGAAAAGAGAACAAATGGCCGTCAGGCAAAAGGCTGCCAAAGGCTAAAACTGCCAAATCCTCATTTTTGTCTGGAAATGCAGACAGCAGTTGGTAATTCCTTTTGAAGTTGTCCACCTGGCTACTCTCTGTTCCCAGCCCCACAACAGCACTGCTTTAATGACTGATCTGTTCTGTCCCGCTTTGCTGTGGATAAAGAGCATCAGTTCTGCAGAGAAAGAGCAGAGATTGAAGATGCGAAGACCTGTGAATCCTGCGTCTGGTACTGAGGTGAGCAGCTGCTGCTCGCAGGATGCTGGCTCTGTACCAGGAGACATAGAACAGGAGAAGTAAAATATTCCAGACTGTTAAGGAAAACTCAAGTATGACTTCATCTCTTCACGGTTTAAAATTTATCAGATCTTCCTTCGAAGCTTCTGAAAAGTAGATCCAAGTTCTGAAAAAAGACTAAAATGCCAGCACAGTTGTTTTGTTACAAGTATGTGATGTACTTTTGGCCCTTATTTTCAGAGATTATTACAAGCTAGAAACCAAAGTGCTTAAATTTTAAGACCGGCTCATGATTTTAGGTTCTAAAAATATTTATACTCATTGGTGAGTAACATTTCCAAATTAAAATAGAGCAAATTCTCCATCTACCTTTTCACTTGTCTGTATCTATAAATGCGTTTAATGTTATCACATCCTAATAGGTGTTATATCAGATCTACTGGCACAAAAATAGACCAGTTCTGCAGAGTGTTTGAATAATTTATTCCCTTTATTCTATTCCGAGCTTTAACACTTACTTCATGACTTGTGTAACGGCCTCTCCTTCATTCAATTTACTTGATTGCAAATTAGAAACATTAATATCGGCTTCTTATTGGTAAATTGTATGTTGAATGTATCTTGATAATCTAAAATTAACAAAACATGTCAGGAATTATCTAGCATCACAGTTCTTAACTTGAAAAAATCAATATTTTAAAGAATAAAATTATGCATCTGTCAAATATTGAACAGCTGTAAAAGAATGAAATAATGGGAACTGGCTTCTAACACATAACTGTTGCATGTTAAATAAATGTAACATTAACAACTATATAGCAAGTATGTTCACTAATACAAATTATTTGGTTATCAAAATTAATGACCAGCATGACATTATTAATTCGTAATGCTTGTTATTCTTGAAGGTTATTTGGAGTGACTGATTTATTATGATGTTCGTATGAGTCTAGGCAAGCAATAAATTTAAAAAAATGATGGTTATGTCCAGAAATGGGGGTTGGGCATTCAGGTGATGTAAATTGCTTATGTAAATGGAGATACGCTTGCCTTGACTGAGACTCTGGCCCAGGCAGGTTTTTGTGTGTGTGTTTTGTTTTTTGTTTTAATTTCAGGGCAAAACTTTTGAATACATCTTATTCTTAGAACAAAAGTATTTTTTCCCTCTTTCTGACAGATTGTCAGAGCTGACATACTGGCACTGTAATGGCTAAGGGCATGCTTCCACCTGAGACCACTTTTTTTAAACTTTCTCTTTTTTAGAAGGAATTTAGCCAAGGAAACAAAATCTTTCTGAAGTTCTGGGTCTTCAGTTGACTGACAGGTTCCCTCACAAATGCTTTAAAAACTAGATCATATTAACTGGGCACATTTTCACTTTTGGTGCTACTTATTTTTCTGATGGTACTTGAGTAGAGATATGTGTATATCTATGGATATGTATAGTCACACATACTTAGATTTCTACGCTTAGTTGGTATGTCTGAAGACTGATACTTTCTAAGCCCCCATGAAACTGGTCTGTGGCCTTCGAGGTCTCTTTGCTAAATGTTTCCAAAGATCTTTTCTGAAGAGTCTGATTGATCATATTAGTCTTCAACTTTTTTTTGAAATTTTGTGGCATTGATGTTTATGAAGGTACTGCAAAGAGACATCACAGTCAGGCACAGGAGTACAATGTCATGCAAGTTACAGGGAATGAAGTCCTGTCGTATGCGCTTTGACAGCAGCAAAAGGGCAAGGTGTGCAGTGAGAAACCCACAGCACAACAGCTTATTTGGTCATGGAAGGATCTGTGGAGTTCCGTTATTGAGGATGGTATTTCCCTCTCCATGTCATGCAAAGAAATTGTTTCTTCAGGTGAGAGGACATTGACAGGAGAAGGAATGTGGATAATAGACGGACTGAAACCTGCATGTCGGGACAGCAAGATTTAGCTGCAAGATTTGCAGACAAATGGAATTGGTTTTGCTGTTCTTCTGTATTTTATGTTAAGAAAGACTGAGGCTTTTTTATTGTTGGTGTTGTTAGTCATCATTCGAAAGATATCTGAAGTAGAAATATGTGCCAAATAAACAGAAAAAAAAATTCACTGGAAAGTAAAAGGAAGAAAAAAAAAAAAGGAAAAATAACTCCAGCATGGGGAAATCCAGCTAATACACCTCCCAGCCTCCCAAGCAGCAACAAAGCATAATCTGCATTGCCTAATTTATTTTCTTTTCTTTTCTCCCACTCATAACATAGTTTAAAATTAGAAGGGTTTAAGACTGCAGGAAGGATACATTTCTCTCTCTCTCTCTTTCTCTCTCTCTCTCCCTCCCTCCCTCTCTCCCTCAGCCTTTAATTTTAATGTTTTCTTTCTTACACAAGTTTGGAAACTTAGCATGAAGACCTTGGCTAATTCCAGTGAATCATACAAGCCTTAATTGCTTTTGGAAGGGTCTCCAGATCTCGCTAAGAAAGGTTAAGCATTATTTATTTGCCTTCATTACTACCCAAAGCAATGTGATTACTGAACAGGTTTGACATTTGAACTAATTAAGGATGAGAGAAAGAGGAAAAAGCCTTTATATGAGATCCAAACAAAAATTTACAAAAGGAAGGAATAAAAAAAGGGAAAGGACAAGGCAGATGAAAAGTGAAGGATGTTTTCTCACTCATGCTATAAGATTTTAAAGTAAATACAAGCTGCTTTTCTGGCACAGCATGTTTCTCTGTCATTCAACTGCAGCCTAGCCATCCATCACCTGGTTTTTCTATTTCAGATTGCTTACAGGGAAGCCATGTGAGGTGATATCTCCTGGTGCTGATGAAAGGAAAGGATGTCCAGCACAAGCCTATAATTCTTCCCTAGGTGTGTATTTTACATCTGACAATGCTTGAAAACAAATACCAAATCCTGCTCCCTTGACTCAGGTGAGCAGGCTCAGGCCCAAAGGATTTCACAAGGTGTTAAGCACCTTGTTGAAAAACAAGCATTTCCATTTACTGTGCACACCCTGAAAAACGGAGTGTTAAAACAGTGGAGGAGGGAAGGGAAGGCCTTTTTCCTTTAATAACTGAGACAACAAGACAAATTTTTTGGCCTGTAAATGCAAATGTTTTGCTTACATTTTGCAAGCACTTATGCGTATTGCTGAACTGGAAACTACACTGTATGCAAAATATGTACAGTAACGAGAACAGAGTTGGCTTTGCTCATTTGTGTCAGAATAAAAGTGAGTTATTTAATTCTAATGAAATAGAGTGATATGGACATTGGAAAATATGAAAAGTCATGTTGTAATGCCCCTGCACCATTCTTCTTTAGCAGAGAAGAGAGGTAGAATGCCTCTTGCTAGTTTCTGTGTTCATGAGATCCATCTCTGAAAGAGGATGAGAATTGTGTGCCAGTACTTTTCTAGCTTAAAAGCACATGGTAAGCATGTCCTTGTTAGTAATTCATAATGCATAAAGTAAGAAATGATGTTTTTTGTTTTGATAACAAAATATCTGCATTTGACCTTTCCAGACACTTCTTTGCTTTTTGAAGACACTAAATGATTTTCTCATGTGTACTTTATATCCCAGTTGATAGTTGGACTGCTCAATTGTGGCTGCATGGACAAAACCCAGTATTCTTTTTACTATTAGATAAGTCTAGCTTTATCAAAAGTATGTATGCAAAAAAAAATATACGCATTGTGGTTATTTACTCATGAAACCATGGTATTTGTTATATGTGGATATTTTATACTATTTTAAACTCTTGTAATATATTTGGGTTTAAATTTGTATAAAATATTTATTTTTAAAAAAGTTTTCAAAGACCAAAATTGTATTTTCCACAACACAAAAGGGATGTCATCATGTTAGTACATTATTTAACACTTTTATATTTTTTTTAAATATTATTTCAATGTCCTACTGGAATTGGTCTTCTTTTCTGGAAGATTTCATTCTTCCTTTCAACTAAAGTAATTTTCATTTTTCATGCCAAAATTTGGGGGTTGAGTTAAGAGTTTGTTTATTTTTTTTTCCATCAAGATGTCTGGAAAAATAAATTCTAAAACCATCAGCTCAGCAGTCAGCTTACCTCTGAAATACTTAGATTTGCCATGATGAGGAATCAGGACAGTAGGAAAAGACAAGAAAATTCTAGCAATGCTTAGACATATCTTTAGACTTTCAAAGTTTGTACGGTTTGATCATGCTCTTAATGTTTCTGATTCATTATATACAATTTGTAATTGATTTAGCTGATGTTTTAATTAAAAGTTTAAAATTCATATGTGAGATGATATGCTGAAGGTACAACTCCGAGACCTGGTAAAGCATGAGTATCAGGTTCCTGCATGGTGATCTCTCTGCAGACTTGGCCTCCTCAACTCTGCTTGCTACAGCAGGTAGGACCCATGAATATGCATGTCTATGAAACAATCAATTGCTTTGCACTTGGTTTGTTGCACTCGGGCCACTTTGCTTTGAGGAATTAAATTAAGATTACCATAGCTTTTATATATTGTGAATTTAGGAGGGTGCTTCGTGATTTCTAAATACATTTGTCAGATAGACAATAAGCCTGCTGTCAGATAGGGATTTGCCTCAGGTTTGCCTCAGGTCTCCTTGGAGAGAGAAAAGCTCCTCTGTTGTCCCAAAATGGTTGGGTGTTACATGGCAGAGGGAAGGCAACAAACCTCCTGTAGTCACATGTTGAGGACATGGCACTGCCTAGGTCACTGATAACTGCAACAGAATGGTCCTAAAAGATTTACTGTGGCCCTTTACCTCTCAACTATTGTTAAATTAGATGTTAAGTATGACATTGATAGTATTGTAATACCTGTGCCTTAATTATATCATTAATTGATAACTGAAAAA
The DNA here is from genome assembly GCA_008921705.1 of Burhinus oedicnemus. NCBI lineage: Eukaryota > Metazoa > Chordata > Aves > Charadriiformes > Burhinidae > Burhinus > Burhinus oedicnemus. The sequence goes on along the minus strand of VFFE01007664.1, from coordinate 488,481 downwards.
CACGATGTAACTGGAGATCTTTTTTACTGTTATTTCAAAGGGCCAAGTGGCAGAACGGGAGAATGTTAAACGAAACTTTCCCTTCAGAGATCCAAGCTGATAATGTCTTTTATAGTTTCTCAGGTCATCAAAGGCCTATAACAAGTTAGGATCTAGAAATGAAGTTTCCAGGCCTGAGGAGAAGGACTTGGGGGTGATGTAGCTCAGAAAGCCACCTGCATCCTGGGCTGCAGCCAAAGCAGTGTGGCCAGCAGGTTGAGGAAGGTGATTCTGCCCCTCTACTCTACTCTCATGAAACCCCACCTGGAGTACTGTGTCCATCTCTGGGGCCCCCAACATAAGAAGGACATGAACCTGTTGGAGCGAGTCCAGCGGAGGGCCACGAAGATGATCAGAGGGCTGGAGCACCTCTCCTATGAAGACAGACTTGAGACAGTTGGGGTTGTTTAGCCTGGAGAAGAAAAGGCTCCAGGGAGACCCTATAGCAGCTTTCCGGTACCTAAAGGGGGCCTACAGGAAAGATGGGGAGGGACTCTTTATCAGGGAGTAGAGCGATAGGAAAAGCGGTAATGGTTTTAAACTGAAAGAGGGTAGATTTAGGTTAGATATTAGGAAGAAATTCTTTACTATGAGGGTGGTGAGGCACTGGAACAGGTTGCCCAGAGAGGTGGTGGATGCCCCGTCCCTAGAGGTGTTCAAGGCCAGGTTGGATGGGGCTTTGAGCAACCTGGTCTAGTGGGAGGTGTCCTTGCCCATGGCAGTGGGGTTGGAACTAGGTGATCTTTAAGGTCCCCCAAACCATTCTCTGATTCTATGATGAATAGCAGTGGGTTAACCTAATTTTTTCATTAATTGTAGGGTGTGTAGATCCCTGCACTAAGTGGACGTGTTAAATGCACCTGTGTTTTGGAAATGAGCACCTTTAATCTGCTGATAATTTCTCATATTTCTGTGCACATTGTTAGGTATCAGTTCTCCGTAGCTATGAACAGAGCAAACAGACACCCACAGTCTACCTGCAAGGACTGTGTGAAATAAGGAAGTAACAGATATGTCAAAAATAAAGAGTGCCTTTGTAGACAGCTGGTGCCTAATTAATTTGCAGCAAAGCTGAGGAAGGCAGTGTCTATGGCCCTGCAGGTATCGCTGGATTTTGTTACTGCACCAATTACGATAAAGCATTGCCAGGACAAAAAACAGTAAGGTGTTTGCTGTGCACTTGGAGGAAAGGGATGCTAGTTATTAGTCAACCAAAGAAGTATACTGCAATCTTTTGTATTTGTTTTCGTTCTTTTAATTTCTTACTCTCTGAAAGACAAAAAAGGAGAGGTTCCATTTAGGCTTTTTTTGTTGTGGATTTTTTGTTTTGTTTTTTTGTTTTTTTTTTTTACCAACCACCCAACCTCCCCATTGTTTCTATCTGATCTCAGATAAGTTAGATCTTCAACAGGACATTCCTATAAGACAAATAGACCAATATGCCTTATTTCATTGGAACCAGCTCCTTTTCTGACTGCTACAGTTTATTATGGTTAGTCCATTATAAATTACATGGTGTCTCCAGGGACCTGTTCTGTACTTGAAATATCACAAGACTGCTGTCATGCATAATGCTGCAGAGAGCTGCTAAATTTATATCCACTAAAAATGTGCTTTACGTTGCAGAGTGACCCACTTTAACTTTGATGCCTAAATGGGTTGCTTTTCCTTTTCTTTTATCTATTATTTGCTGTTTGTCCACAGTTTTAACTTGTCCAGAAAAGGCCCTTGGAAAATCTGTTATTTGTGCTTGGTATATCGTGTGATTATCATTATTTTATAAAATTGGACATACTTCCAAACTCCCCTAGAGACAAAGCATGCAAAGGGCAATTTTGTCTGCCAGCCCATGTAAATTCTCTCAGACTACATAAAGAGACAACAGTGGCAGATTGGCTCCTGGAGCTTATGGTTTCTTCTGCTCCTAAGCAGTTTGCACAGCAAGTAGAGAGAAAAGACTGTGAACCACAAGTTACCCTAACATATAGATAACGGCAGAGTACTTGTATAGTTTCAAAATGTGCCCTATGAGACAGTTTTAAAAGCTGCTTTTTTTTGCCTCCCCCCCCCCTTTTTTTTTTTTTGAGGTACGCTGGGAATAAGAATCCTTCCAAATTCCAGCCTGTTTTTAACAAAAGTTTAAAAACAAAGCATAGCTCTGATTCCATGTTAAATTTGTCACCTTCTTAGAGGGGAGAAAGAGAGCAGACTTAGGCTTAAAATGCCTCCAGGATACTATATACTACAAATCATTATATACAAGAAGTGCATCCACAGGAATTCTGCCGTAAAGCTTTAGTGTATAATAAGAAAAATATATGGCAAGAATATTATGCTATTAATTGATACGGCTTCCTGATGTGGTTAAATAGCTGATAATATATTCCACTGAGCAGACATTTATAAGTGAACACAGGGAACAAGAGAGGCAAGTAAAGATTGAAAATATTTCTGGTTTGATTTTTTTCTAAATCCTCTTAAGATGGTGAAAAATGGTCACCAGCAGTTATGCTCCTATAAGGCAAGAAACATCTCCTTGGTCCTAAGTGATTCTACACAATCTAGGCAGCTGGACTAGATGATCATTGTAGGTCTCTTCCAACAGAAATGTTCTATACTATACTGTACTGTACTGTACTATACTATACTATACTATACTATACTATACTATACTATACTAATTTTTGTCCTGAGAAAATGGCACAGCATCCATTGGTCCTGAAAACTGTGGAACTGAAGTGATGTGCAGTGATAATGGACTCTTCTGGACCATAAGCTCAATTTCCACTCTTGGACACGTAGAAATTGGTGATGAAAGTATGTCCTTTTCCTCCAGAAGTCTTGGCACCACATTATATTTAGCTGAATGTTGCGCTGGAATTACGTTACAGTGATGGTCTTTGCAATAGTAACCATCAAGCTGTCCCAGCTGCTACCCCTTCTTCCTTTGGAGTCCTTCTTAAAAAAATAATCCTCTTTCTCTCTAGAACAGAAGAGGACTGGGGAGTTAGTTAAGAAACCCAAGGGAAGGACTCCTCACTGTCTCTGAATGCTCCTTCTCTTTCACCATTCAAAAGAGTGCAGAGGTGACTCTCGAATGTCTCAATATCTTCATTAAAAATTTCAAACTCAGAATGTTACCCTGATCTTTTTGCAACACTGTGTGTACAGTCCCCTTATTTTTTAAATAGACTCAATTTAGGTGTATCTGTTACCAGCAAATGCACAGAAAGAGTTGCATTCCAACTGAACTTAAAACACATTTTCAAAATCTAAGGTCTAAATAAGGTTTGTTCATCTGAAGACTTGAAGGGGAACTAAAATACATACTAAACCATATTCTGTAAGAACTACTTTCCTTAAGCAGTTTGCTAAACGTATCTTTCTGTGTTTGCATAAAAAGAACCGCTTTATGTGCAGGCGTTTGCAACTTCCTTTTGGCTTTAGAGTGTTGCACTGAGAAGATATACCCAAATGAGACTCAAAGAAATGTACAATATAAATATCACCATTTCACAGAATCACAGAATCACCAGGCTTGGAAGGGACCTCTGGAGATCATCCAGTCCAACACCCCTGCCAGAGCAGGGTCACCTACAGCAGGTTGCACAGGATGGCGTCCAGGTGGGTTTTGACTGTCTCCAGAGTCAGAGACTCCACCACTTCTCTAGGCAGCCTGTTCCAGTGCTCTACCACCCTCAAAGGAAAGAAGTTCCTCCTCATGTTTAGATGGAACTTCCTATGTTCAAGTTTGTGCCCATTACCTCTTATCCTATCACTGGGCACTGCTGAAAAAACACTGGTGCCATCCTCCCAGTACCCTCCCTTTAAGTATTTGTAAGCATTGATGAGATCACCCCTCAGTCTTCTCTTCTCCAGACTAAAAAGACCCTCAGGCTTTCCTCATAAGAAAGATGTTCCAACCCCCTAATCATCTTTGTAGCCCTCTGCTGTACCCTCTCCAGCAGTTCCCTGTCCTTGAACTGGGGAGCCCAGAACTGGACGCCGTACTCCAGATGAGGCCTCACCAGGGCAGAGTAGAGGGGGCTGCACCCAGGCGCCTCTCTAACGAGCCCAGTTACATCCCTGTCCTCCTTTGAATCTAGTTTAAACCTCTCTCAGTGAGTCCTGTTAACTCTTGTCCTAGAACAATTTTCCCCCTGAGAGATAGGCTTTTCCCATCTGTTACCAGCAGGCCTAGTGTCCTGTAAATCAAGCCATGGTCAAAGAACTCAAATGAAGTTAGTGAAAATGTCAGGAGTCTGGGGCAAAAAGTTTTGAGGATTTAAAATCTGAGCCATTCCTTGCAGGCCGTGTAAAGGCTGGGAGCTAATAAGTTCCTCTTGATCAGCTGGACATCATGAAAGTTCATGCATAACCTGAAGGTTCATAAATAATAAAAAGGGGTTTTTTTAAGCTGGTTTTAATAAAGAACCAGAGCTTTCATAGGTTAGCTTTTGAATGGAAAAAGGTCAATGCAGACTGTGATTACTGATCTGTGAAGGTAACTGGAATGTAGTATGGTTTTGCTTCCTTGTTTGGGCTACTCCTGGGTAGGAAAATATTTCAACATTTTAATGAAGATCCTTGTCAGACTCAGAAATCCAGGCATTTCTTGGCTAGATCTGATGATTACATAGGAGGTACTTGAAATAATCCAGAAAAATGCTAAAAAGGGCTCTTTTCAGGCTTCATAAATATCAATACTGTAAAAGGGGATAAGAATATGAAACTTGGGTTTAGCAGGACTCTCTTGCTGTGAGTGGTAGCTTTCTACCATTAGAAAGCATCCGCTTTGCAGAAGAGGACCTGGGAGACCTTAGGGACAACCAGCTGACTGGAGGTCTGTAGTGTGCCCTGGCAGCAATGAGGCCAACAGCATACTGGGCAGTAATAGCAAGACTATAGCCAGCAGCTAAAGAGGAAAGTCTCTCTTGACGTGTGATGGCTATGTTTAAATAACATACGTTGGCCAAAAAGTTGTCTCTAAAAAAAAGGTGATCTGTTCATAAACTGTTGTTCCAAAGGCAAATTGTTCATTTTGCCTCATTTCTCTTTTTCATTTCATTGATACTAGTATAGAAAACTCAGTGCAACTGAGATTACTTTGAGTGTAATATGAGCAACATCATTAAATTCATTGTTCATACAACTACTTCCCAAAGTTATGGGTATGTTCTATATTTACAGTGTCACGTTACTGTGGTGTAATGACAGGAATAATTAAAAGGGAAAACTTTTGGTTTTGACCAGACTAGCTCTTTACTCATTTTTGTTGAAATCTAAAATGAATGTAATGTTAAGAGAATGAAATATCTAGGACAATTCATATTACTTTGAGCAATAAGCCACATTTAAGGAAAAATTGTGTTCAAGTTCAAGCCTTTAGTTCCATTACATGAAACCAGAGCCTAGTTATCTGCAAAAGTGTGGTTCAGCTGCTTAAGCACTGTACATATTCTGAGGTTTTTAAGTTTTAAAATTCAAGGTAGCCTTATTTGTACAAGCAACGCATTACTACGTGATTTGCCATTGCTTTGGCAGAAGCTGCATGCAAGAATCAATTTTACTTGTTTTGTCAGGCAGCTGCTGTTCCACATCTCAATAGCTGCTGTCTTAACCACCTCTCAGGTCCCTTGTCCACCAATACAATATCACACAGTTGTTACTTTTTAAGGATAGTAAAGGAAAGACTGTAGTCCTCCCAACTTCCATCCTAAACCCTGTGATTTTAGGATGGAAGGAAAAGGTTTATTTGTATAACAGCAGCCTGTTGTCTCATTTGTGTTTTACCTGGCTTGCTTAGGACTTTTATGCATGTGTCAATAAATGTGTTGATAAATAATGTTACCCAAAAAATAGCATAGAATTGTGCTATCTGAACGCCGTATCTACTCATATGGTAAAGTCAGGTAATGAAGCTTGGGTGTAGGTGGTAAAGAACCGGGAGAAGGAAATAAAGCAGGAAGTTACTGGCTTAGATCTGTACGTCAGTCCTAAAAAGCACTGATACAATCTGAGCTCTTCCTTTGCTGTGGACTCCCCTGTCCCAGGATCCTCTGAGGTGGAGTCTACAGGTGAGGCTTTAGCACCCCAAGGAACAGAGTAACTTAATTGTATAGCCTTGAGTCAGAAGCAGAGGCAGCCCAGGGCACGGGGAGATGACCCCTGCAGGAGCCATCATAGTGCACTGACCTAAAGCTGGAGCTGCAGCAGCCGCAGAGACCTGACTGAGCTCACGTAGATCAATGAAATTTCTCAGCTGCTTCACCAAAGGTGTTTGTAGGCTATCGGGAACTGGCACTGCTGTGCCATCAACAGCACCACTGCCCTCTGCAAGTGTGATGTTAACAAAAGCTGTCTCATTGGAGGGCTGCTTTCTTGTTGGGTACACCAGTCCAGCTTTGGTGCTTGCAAGTGGTAGAATCAAGGTGGTCAGAGCATTAGCTATATAGCTACAGGACTATGAGAAACTTGAGAGAGGGACATACATGACTAGGAGTATATGAGGGTTTCTGTGTCCTCTGTGCTATTGATTGTGATCTCCTACATTATGAAAAGCCTGCTCAAACATTCAGCACAGAAATTGAAAGAATATTTTCACTATGGACACTATTAGACCCTGACAGTGTTTAAATCCACACAGATAGGGTCTTAAATTGTCGGTCCAAGTTACCAGCTGGAGATTTCCATTTTTGGATGTGCTGTAGACCTGGCCTACACAAGGCCATCTAGTGCAGTATTCTACCTCTGGTAGATGCCATGAGCAAGTGTCAGGGGAAGAATATGAGAGGGCAATTGTAGAGTGGTATTTGCTAGCCTCTAGTGAGTTGTGGCTCAAGAATTCATTGAATCAGAGATGGTATCCTGCGCTTAATATACCTAGTGGATTCTCATTCCATAAATTAGTATATGTACTTTTTGAATATATATAAACTTGTGAGTCTATGCCACGCATTAGCAATAATCTCCACAGTTTAGTTTCTGTGAAGATGTTTCTACTTTTGCTTTGAAATTGGCTCCCAGTCATTTTATTACAACAAACAATGAATGTTGCTGTTAAGCTTTTCCATAGCACTCATAATTTTACAGATCTCTATTGTATCTCTCTTTCATCTCCCTTTTTACCTAACCCAGCTAATCATGCTACAGAAGTTTAAAAATATGAAAGGAAAGATCCCTGACTCTCAGCTGTACAATTCAGTGTTTGGTTGTGTTAGAAGAGCTAACAGAAGTATCATAAACACTTTCAGTTATAGGAGTGCTCTCTAATAGGTTTATTATTTAGGAAGCTGGAAACAAAAGGCAAATAACCTAATTGTAGACATAATATTTAGCAGCAGCCTTCTTTGTGTTAGCTTTAAAGTATTTGCTTTAGAAAGTGATTTGATAGTATGTGACAGTCTGAGCCACCATTCATATGAAACTGTGTTGATACAAATACATACTGAAGAGATCTTGGAGACAATGGTCATGTGAATATACTGGTAAATAAGAAAGAAACGACAGAAATGGCAAGATGACTAAGTCCAGGGTGTGCTATGCCAACTGGGGTGACAATTTTTACTCCTCAAGGGAGAAACCAATTTGTCTGGGATGCTTTCAGCTGATTTATTACGACTATTCTTTGAAAACCTGCCTCCTATAGGTGCTACCAGGTCAGCCGCACTTCAGTTAGCAACAGCTGCAAAACTAGTTACTTTTACTTAGTAGTAATCATGTGGTTTATGATCATGGATAGAGGAGTGGATGAAAAACACAAGAAAAAGGGGCAGAATGATAGCAACTACACTTTCCCTGCCATAAACTTACCAATGAGGGAGATGAAACCCTGAGTGGGAAGAAAACCAAATGAAATCAAGGGGCAACAGAGTAGAGACAATACAAAAATTCATTTTAATGGAGAAACTAGAGAAAAGAAGCTGTAGTGTGGTGCTGAGGGGCAAGAGTCAAAAGAGGTGAGGTCACGGGCTGAAGATAATGGAAGTCTTATTAAAACTCTGTGGGTGTTTCCTTGGAAGATCACTGCTTTACCACTGCAATAGTTGCTCCCACTGCCCACTGGTGTCCTCTGGATTCTCCCTGTTACCTTTCTTAATGCCTTAAAGGTGCCACCTGTGGCTCCTTGGCTAGGGTTTAGAAGGATGTTTGGAAATAGAGGGTCTTGGTTTGGACCATAGGGTCCAGTGTGCTCCTCTGCAAATCATTCCTTGCCTGGAGCTGATTTTGCTTGAGCTCCCTGCAGCTACATGGAAAGGTTTAATTAACATTTAGACAAATTGGTTGCTTGTTTACCCTAGTTTGGAGGAAATCTCAACTCCATGAGACTGTGTTTGGGTTTTGTCTATGCGCATGTGACTCCTCTGGGCTATAGGATAAGTCTTTAGAAATGGTAAGGAAGGCTGCCTGAGAAATAGAAGCTCTGTTAAAATTGCAGAGGTGTGACATTTCTTCTTTATTCTGCACTGAAACAAATTAAGACCGTGCAAATTAAGTTTGTGAAAACATCAGAGAGCACAACAATGGAATAGCTGCTGGGAGCCTGAGGTTCGAGATGTTGTTCTTCCTGATTCGTTAACGTCATGGGCAATGTTCCAAATCACCCTTCGTTAGTTTGATGAATATTTAAAGAAGTATGGGAAGTGGCATAGAATACCAATGTCCCAGTGATTAGGACTTCCACCAAAGGTACAAGAGAGACAGATATTTGTCTCTGTTCTGCGTAAATCCTTGCTCTCACTAGAAGTGCTCACTATTCCAGCAGTTTTGCTCTGAATTACCCTTCTTAATTACGTGTCTCTGTGCAAAAATTCTTCAGAGGATCTTTACATATTAAAAACATTTCCTTTGAAGATTTATCAGCATATTCTAATATTGAAGAATGATATAGCTTTCTGTGAATGCTTTGGAAAGCTTCACAATCACTAAACACTTCAACAGAAAGACAAAATTCTGTAATGAAACTGTACTGGAAATGGTTTTGATTACACTGTACCTTATCTCAAAGAAATGCAGTGCCTCTTGCACACTGGGGTAACATAAATTAATACCTGGATTTGCAGCATGTTAAAAGATAAATGGTAGTTTGTTATTCATTCCATGTTAAAAAAACTCCGTTAGATTTATGGCAAATGTTTTAAAAAAAAAGAATCACAGAAAACCTGATGTGCTTGCAAATGCATGCTTGGAAGGCAAGAATAATGATCTCAATTCAATTCCATGGACTGTAGACATAACTGAATCCTCTGAGAAATTAAATATACAAACACTGAGTTTTAAAAAGCTACGTGGATTTGCTTGAATCAAGCCAGCAATATGCAGGAAGCAGAGGAGAGTGACAGAGAGAATCTGGTCCTGTGTGAGATAATACAAGAGTGATTTTTTTTTTTTTTAAATTCAACCTTCTAGTTTTTCCAAATTATTCTTTGTCTAAAGAATTTCTAGTAAGTCATCCCACCCAGACTAGATGGGCCCCTCTTGAAGTAAGATGTTATTCTGTGTGATGAGAGAAAATCAGAATGTAGTCCAAATGAAATTGGCAGTTTCTCATTTAGCTGATATTTGGAGACAGGGAAAGTTAAATGTCAATGTATAGAGACTTCAAAGATACAATCTTGATTTGGTTCATCTTCTATGAACTTTTGCAGTCTGGAGGACATAAATTTTTCATTTTCATTTAAATACCAGAATGAAGGATATTAGGAACTACATACAGAAGGCTTCTGGTAACTGATGAAATACTTCTCTAAACATAGATTTTTCAAATCATTGCAAGTTAGCATATGCAATCACTTCAGTACCAGTGAGTACAAGGCATGATTATTACATGGATTATTACATCTGTTGTCACCTCATTTCATAACCCACGAAGTAGGCTGTAATATTGGCTCTCGCACAATGACCCTGTGGCACAATGGCTCAGCAAATCCTAGACTCCCGACTTTGCAGTAACCCATGAATCTTTATTAGGTAAGATTTGTGATGTGAAATACTCAAGTCTTCTTGGATTTTATTGGTGGTCACTGAAAAAGGCCATGTGCAAGGCACAAGTCTAACGTCCTATGACACTGGATGCTTATTTTCACAAGTGTTTAATATTGGCCTTAATTTTTTTTTATCATGAATTCAGTGGTGAAATTTTCTGTAAACTCTTGACACAGAAGTAAGTTAAATGCTTATGAAAGCCTATGCCATATATTAATTGATATATTAATACTTTATTGTATTACTCAAGAATATGTAAATATTCTACAAGATGCAAATTTACAAAATTTGCAAAAATTACTTTTACAAATAAACCTGATATATTCAAGCATTTTTCTTTCATCCAACCTAAGGAAGGAGTCTGACTACAGTATTTAAATTCAAACTAGAGTAGTACTGACAGGAGAGGAATGAAGACTCTATGACATGTGCATTTCTGGAATATTCAATTCAACCCTTGCAAACTTCTTTAAAAAAACCCAAAAACAAAAACAAAAAACCCCCAAACAAACAGAAACCTCAGTTATCCCCATTACCTTTGTGGTTCTGGTTGTTTTGTGGGAGTCTTTTTACATTTATGTAACTTGCTGCTTTTCATCAAAGAATAATTCAGTAACAATAATTATACACCAGAAGACCTACAACTTCATGTTCAAGGCTAGAGATTTCATGACATCAGTACTTGAATAATGTTGATCCTAAGGCCTACTTGGTGCTTTTGGATAGAGTAATTAAACTTCACAGGGAGAGAAAGGAGTACTGCCAAAACATTTTAAGTGCTATCTCAGCAATGTGGAAGACTTGGCATCTCCCACTGTCATTTTTCTTTCTCGAAGTACCATAAACATATGCTGAAGAAGTATTTCAAGTACCTGGGAATCGTAACACAGTATACTATCAGCTCAACTCCTCTGGACATTCTCATTTATTTTTCTAGATTAAGACACCATACTTCATGAGAAACTAGTGCTGACCCGGGTAGTCATCACAGAAAGAGATACTATCCTTCCCATTACTGTCACACAGATCTATTGTATCCCTGCATCATCTCTTTTCTAGTAATCAGAATAGGAGCAATCCTCCTGCCCTCTCCCCCCAGCCACATATGATACTGCAGATATCATGCAAACTGCTATATTCCCAAAGAACAAACTTTAAAGTCTAGTCTTTTGTTTTCAGATTTCTAAATTTATCCCCATATTTAATCCAGAAAACACCACCAGGAAAGGGATGAGTATGTTATTACAGTTTCCATTGACTCAATAAGTTACTGAATTCCTGGAAGAGATATGGTTTACATATATCCTCCACCATTTGGAGTGTGGGTGGAAGGCATGCTTTAAACTAAAGGTGTTAAAATGACACTATTAAGGGGTTTGGATGGTGCTCCTCCTATGAGAACAAAATAACTTCAGCCAGTTATTTTTTCTGTGTCTGCAAAAAAACAACAAAAGGACTTGTTAGTGTCCTTGAAAAGGCAGGATTGTGTGTCTGGCTCTGTACAGGTATACGTCCATATATATTTGTACAGACACGCATAAAAATACTGGTTCATTACAGTGAGAACAGAGGTGATTGAAATGGGTTCTATAGTATCCTTATTATCCTTATACTCTCAGTCCTAAGCTAGTTAATACAAATGGGAGCAGGAGAGAGGTCCTGCTGCCTCCTCTTAGCCATCGTCATCATTTCTATCTGTGCTAAAAGAAACCTCCTTTACACTCAGTTTATATACTGTACAGGTTGTTGAGTCTGCTTTGCCTTGTAAGAATAGTGCATAGGACTCTTAATGTGGCACTAATTCTCAGTGCTTCTTTTTCTCTCTTTCTCCTTATCAGTTAATTTGGGCTGCTGGAATGACACATTAATGATTCTGACAGAAGGCCCAGAAAAAGTGAAACTGAAAAAGAAAATGGTTAATGCTATCACTAGAGCACTCCTTCCATTTGTTTGATATAAAAATTGGATATCCTTTATGTTGTCCATGCACAACATCTGTGCCAAGCTGCCTGCATGGCCCTGTTGTCAGAGAGAAATTGGAGGTCCAGGTAAGCAGTAGGCAAGGTTTTTGGTATGAAATGATCAATAAACAACGTTTTGCATTCTATGCAAGCAGCTCAAACAAATATTCCTGAAAAGAAAGATCAATGTGCTTTTAGCAATGATGAAACTCTCATTGATTTAGCAGCAGTCTCTCCCAGTGTCACGGCTTCCCAGAGCCATGCTTCTGGAGCAGTCTCTGAAAGGACTCTATGGATTACAATCTCTACATTATATAAGGATTTTCTTTAGAAATTATATTTAAAATACTAATGAGTTATTTTTAACAAATGTTTTCTGAAGCTGAATTCTAAAGCATAGTGTGGATTCAGCAACAAATGCCCTGACAAACTGGAACAGTGAAGAGAATATACTGATGACAGCTTAGTGTCTGTACCAGCTCAGTGCCAATACTCCAGAGCTACACAAGCACCTATCTCCAACCTCATGCTTATGATTCAAGACACACTTATTGACGTACATCAACAATTTCTCCAAACAATGTTAAAAACAACTTCCAGATATATTTTCAATTACATTATTTTTCATTTAGACATATTTGAAACTACAGCAACAACAAATCTTTTGCTCATTCTCTCCTTTTTCCTTCAGGTTGGTTTTGTTGTTATTGTTTTTTTGTTTTTCTTTTTCTCTCTTCACACCAATACTGCAGGTTTGCGTGTCTCAGAGGCAGAGAGAAATTGATATCGAGACGTGCTGAGAATGCATCGTAGTTACCAAGGAAGTGGTTTCCCAAGCAACAGTAACTACATGAAATTTGACAGAATTTTTTCCTTTGTAACTGTATCATGTTTGCAGCTTTAGAGGAGGCAGAGTGTGGGTAGCATAAGTGATTTTCTCGTTGTTAACCTTACTCTTTGAAGCAGATATGGTGATATTTCTGTCTTTGTTAAAGAAAGAGTTAACTTCAATTAGAGCTGAATGCTTGTTTTTGTGTGTGTGTGTTGTGGGTTTGGTGGTTTGGGGTTTTTTTTTCCTGCTAGCAGACAGATTATGGATGTGCCAGATAGTCCTTCAGCATGTGGGCAGATGCTAGAGGCAACATTCTCAGCTGTTACACACGCAGTGATGATATTTACCATTCAAGAAAGCTATGCCAGCGCCTTGGTTTGCTCCAGCAAATTGGATGAGACAGTTGCCAGCTTGATGATGTCAAAAAGTGTAGGAAATATGCACATGTGTGGTGTTAGTGGAGGGATGTGAACCAAGAGAAATACAGGGGCAGAAGTCCGAACCCCTCTACAGTGGGGCAAACAAAATGACCATGTGTCAGCTGGGCCTCAGTCAGACATGACAGTATTATAGTTCTGTTTTCATCAAGAAATGACAATAACACTGTAAATGTAGCTCTAAAAACTAGTTTACTTAATCCTTGTGCCTAGAAGGAAATAGAAAAGAACAGGTTCAACAGCTTAACAAGCAGTGCAATTTAGTGTATTTTCTTAACAGAAAATATGAATAATTTCTATCTGCTTCTGTGTACTGATGTTTGCTAAGTGGCAAGACACTGCAAAAGCACTGTTAGGAAGGTCTCAATCCTGCAAGACAAAGAAAAAGAGTCGTTCTTCAGTTGAGTTTTAGGGACTAAGAAAATCTAAATTTCTTTCAATAATTTGTCGTATATTCAGCAGTGTCTGTTTATATCCATGTCACATGCATGTTGAAATCTAAAAAAGAACATGTGGTATTTACATGAGCAGAAGCCTGAAGGAAGGTGTGTATTTGAAATATGAGGTATATTACTGTAATACTCATTTAGGTTCATGTTGTGTTAGTTCCCTTACATCTCTTCTGAAAACTTTTTTTTTTCTGCTTTGACTAGGATAAAAAGTTTTTTTTAACTGTCTTAAAAGATTATTTTTTTTAACTCTCACTTATATTCTGGATTGCAAGTCACCATGGATAATGAAACATTTGAGCTATAAAAGCTTTTAAAGTGTATAAAGGAACCACTAAGTATGTTATGAAACTGTTAAGCATCATGGTATGAGCTAGCTCTGTGTATACCCAGCCATAATGGACCTACCTTTTGCCCATAATTGTAGGTCTCCAAGCAGAGACACTGGAGTGAATGAGCAAGGGGATAGTTGGGCTTTATTGGCTCTGGATCTGTACCAGCCCTGCCAGGTACAAGATGGCTCATAAAAAGCCTTATTCTTTTCCATCTTTCATTTGTTTCTACCTTCCTGAACTACTTCATATAAAGAACTGCCTTTTTAACCCATCTCTCAATCCTTCTTCAAGTTCTTGAACTAACATACCTCTTAGCTAAGTATCACGTTCTTTTCAGAGAAAGCTGCCTCTATCCAAGCAAGCCTCTCACTTTACCAGGAAATATGTAGCGGACACAGACCTGATAAGGTTGTACATTCTGTTCCAGTTTGTGAAAGTACGTAAAAAATCTTTTCAGATATAGTGGATGAAATGTTTGAGATCTAGTATTGTTTATTTAGAAGGTTGGGATTCACTCATAGTACGGTGTTATGTGTTGGATAATACCCATGTGGACTGAATGTCAAAGAATACTAAAGTGCCAAGACCTGGAATAAAGGATGTTCTCCATGAAAAAGTCAAGTGACAGCAGTCTGAGCCTGCTGCGATAACTGGAGTGAATGAAAAGCTTTCCCTTCCAGAAAGGGGAGGCGCTCCTCTTTCTCCTCACCTCCTGGAATAGCAATGGTATCTCACTGCCTGAGACATGAGCTGTTAGACAGAGTCTAATCTCTGGAGCTATGAGAGGAAGTTAAAGAAAACAGGCCAGAAAGCTCCAGCTTTGCAGCTAGAAAAGTTTCTTATGAGCTAAATATAAAAGTCTTGTAACTGTCTTTCAGGCTGTTTTCTTCCAGATGTGAATACATAGCTATGGATAACAAAGTTTTGTCAGAGGCCAGATGTGAAGGTTGATTTAAAATTGATAATTCAGAGAGCTTTTAAAGCTGGCACTCAAGAATTATTTATCTAACTAACCTGCCTATTAAATCTGCTAGCCATCTATCACTTTACCTTCTCCTTCCCCTTTGACTCTGTTCTTTTATACACCACTCATTTCCCTCTTTGTATGAGATGATTTAACACCTGCGCTTCCTATTCTTATCTGTCTGTAGACAAGTTGTCTCTTCTCTTTACTCAACATCATCCACACTCCTTTAACTCCACAAATTACGATGTATATTCCTCCCTCCTCACTGTTCCCTTCTCCCTCGCTGCAACATTCATGCTACAAATACACTTTAGGCGCTTCTTCCAACTCTCTTCTCCTTCTCTTCCACCAACTTGACCTATGGTCAAATTTATTCAGTATTTTTCCTTCTTTCCTTCCTAGTTACAACCATGTATTTTTTCACGGAAATGAAATAGCACTCAGGTCACGTGGTTGAGACTGCTCACCCTAAATGCCTGATGTTGAACTAGTATTTTTATGAACTATCTAATGCAGTGCCAAAACCTGCTGATTTGAGCGTATTATGGGAACAGGTGGTCCAGGCATAAGCAGCAGTGGGAAGCCCTTAACTAGGTATTAAAAAATGGATGCTTGGCTGGAGGACAAAACCAGACCAGAAAGGCGGAATTCATTTTAACCCCTCCTCTTCTTCAAATTCTTCCCTTCCCCTTAAAGATGAGCACCTTTTGCATTTGATATGTTACAAGAATATTGACTTAGTCACTATTTTGCTGAGAACAGGGAAACTGCTATCTCCTGGGAATGATAAATGTAAACATAAATACAGATTCAAATATGGTGGTAAAATGCCACAGATTCAAGTGGCACCCTGCAGTGAAAGACTGACAGATTGGCTTTAAAGTAATTTATGTTTTGTTTTTTGCTTTTGTTATTTAATGGAACTTGATTTATATCATTAGTCCATAATTTAATCTGTTTGATTTCCTTCCAGATGATTCTTTTATTAAAGAAAAAAAGAGAAAAGAAAAGAAGAAAAACCCCAGCGACAAAAGAGCAAAACAAAACAACTCAACCGAATTTCTGGTAATATTTTTCAGGGCTCACTACTGCCTTGCATGGGTAAATAGGCCTTTTGCATACACTGTTTGTGATGGAGAGTATAAGTGCTTGATCAGCTTGTGCAGCATCTCTTGAGCAGGTACAGTGCAGCACACGCACAAAGGACTCAGCTGGGTGAGAGAAAGGAAGGAGAGAAGATGATGCTTTGCAGGATCACCTGACTGTTGGACTATGGATCATCCGTTTTAGTAAGGAGGAAGGTGGGGGTGGCACTTTACTTTAAAGAAATGTAACATGCTGTGCTTTCTAGACATTTTAGAAAGCAAACTGGGAGAGGATGCTGCAAGAGAGGTGATGGCAGGATTTCTGCCAGCAGGAAGGGAGTGAATACACAACCAAGCTCCCAAGGTGAGGGAGGGACATTGCCAGGGACCAACAAAGGGACCCTGTGGGGTTCAGTCAGCCCTCAAAGCCACTAAATAGTAGAGGAAAGGAGCTGTCCTATGAGGACACAGGGAACAGGACAGATTGGCTCTCCCAAAGTCAGTCACACCCAGCTGACCACAAAACGTCATTATTTCAAGAATTATTTTGTTCTGGTTTGTTGTGTTCTAATAAAACCTGCCTTCAGAGACTGGAATTCAGGGTAGGGGCATATTTATTTCAAGGAAATGTGGGGCAGACCCGCCTTAAGGTTCTGAATATCTCAGGCTCCTGCTGTGTGGTGTTTTTATTTTATCTTGGGGTTTTTTCCTCCCTCCCTCTGCTTCAAGTGTTTAGGAGGATATTGAGATAGACTGTGCTCTGCTCAGCCTGGCAGTTCCCTAAGTTTTGTTGTAACAATTGAAACATCATACCAGAAAGCAGTGATAGCCAAAAACTGGAACACGTGGCTCTTTGCTGTAGTCAGCTGCTTTAGAGGTCTGTAATTAAATATGCAGAGTCTAAACCATTTTCTAGACCATGAATCCATTCTACCACATCCTCAACTTTTTCCTGCACCATTCTGCCGTATTACCTCTTAAATTCAATTTGAGACAGGTGAACATTTCTGACACTGTGTGTAGTAGACTTCCAAGATGTTTCTAGAAGTATCGCATATGTTGCTGGTACATCATAGGATTGCTGAGATCTGTGAAATCTAAATCTGCAGATTCACCCTAAACCCTCTATCATCCCAAATGTCTTGATTCCCTCAATGGCCAGTAGTCATAAGGAGCTACATACTCTGTTTCATACCTGATTCTCTAGCTGCTTGTGTACGTGTGGTTTTCAGCTTATAAAGAGCAAGGCTACACACTAAGCGTGCAGTTCTGCAAGACTGTAAGTTAGTGTTACTGAAGTTCCGCCACATATCCTTGCCTCTGGGCAAGCAGTCCTTTCCTTTGTGTTGTCTGTGCATTGTATTGGATGAGAGTTAAAATTGCTGAGAAATATCCCATCCCCATTTAGCTTCTGAATTTCTCCACCTCGCAATTCATCAGTCATACCTGCTGGCATCTGGGAAGAAGCAGGACTGCAGAGACAGAGCAAGACAGCATTATGACAGCACTGATTTAGATCAGACTTAAGCGCTGTGGAAAAACATCTTGAGGTTTCCTATCTATACTGTAGAAACACCAGTAAATTCTGTTTTGTTCAGGACAAGCTTGTCTAGTCATTCTGAAGGGAGATGTTACACTTAAAGTTGGGAATAGGCAGACGATAGCTCTGTTGCAGTGTTAAAACCTGTACTTTGAAGCAATTTTCAAGTTGGTGAATTTCAGCATCTCCTTGTGGGGTCAACTTTGAGTATGAGTGAGTCCTCTAGAAGAGAGCAGCTATCTACAAATACTTGTGTGTCCTCATCAAGATTTTGGTCAGTGAAAACAACATCTAGGCAGAATGTCTCCTTGAGAAAGGTTTCTAATGCAGTTCTGACTGCTCTGTAAACATCCTGACAGTGTTTGAACCAGCTGAAACTGATACCTCTTGAAATTGGAAATTCAGATATTCCCTTTCCAGGGAGCCTCCTCCACAAAGTACCAGTAAGTTGAAATCTTGTAATTCTGAGTTACAACATTTGCAGAAATGTTTTGCAGTGACAGGTATTAACCAGCACATTGCCTTTGGGGTATGGGACAGCAGAAAATACTATTAATTCTGCATATTCCTAACATTAACCATTTTCTTTTTTTAAAAAATTCCACACTATTTCTTCAGTAGTAATATAATAAGTCTAGTTTTGCTTTTCAGCGAATGCCTTAGATGTGTTTCAATGCCTTTCCTGATAGTTAGAGGTGTAGTTGACTACTGATGAGGATGTTTGTGGCCATGGTTCATTACTGGAGACGAGCATTGGTTTTATGATTTGCTCAGCCTGTACAGGCAGCCAGAATAGTTGAAACTCTATCAAAGTGCACATTTGCCAAAACGCGATACAGCTTCTATATGCATGTTGACCTGAATTATTGCATCCATCTGCTGCTTTTATTTCATATTGGATTTAAACAGTAACACTGTTTGCTGAATGCCATTATTTCAGAAAAGCCTAAATTCCACCAGCCCACTTCTCAATGACTCCCTCCTCCCTAACCGGAAACACCATCTTTCACCCAGCCCATTAAGTAAATTTTGTTTTTAAATGATGAGGTACTGGAAGGAGAGTGCTGATAACGTCTTTACACATTAAAAACCTTTCTTGTTGAAGCTATGGTAGAATGATAAAGCTATAATAATTCATACATAATCTATGACATTTATATTCTTTCATTACATCTGAGAAAAAAAAATATCTTACGAACACATTCAGAGATTTCATGGCTTAAAAAGTAGAATTTGTCACTGAAGCCAGAAAGAAAAAATGCTAAGAAGGTGCAATTGTTTGGGTTTTTTTTTAATGCAATAACAAATGTTATAAATTTTCTTGTAGAAAATATGAAGTTGCTGCTTCTACTTGAATAAGGTTTCAGTACAGCCAGTTACCAGAGTCTTCACTTTATTGTCTCAGATGAGAAAAAAAAAAATTGTATGAGCATTTGCAGCTGTGATTTCTGATCTTTCTGGTATGTTTGAATCCTCTTGAGGTACAGTGAGACAACTCCTGTCTGTTTACAGGTATTCATACTGAAGTCAGGAGGCTAACCTGATTTACATAAGGTGAAGATGGGGGGGATAACTATTTTAGTGTAGTTTTAAAACTATACTGGGAGAAAATGTCTCCATTTTCACATTAGTTTCTTCATTTTCACTTCATGAACAGTCCATTCAAGCTGTAGAGATGGGAACAAATAACAGAAGAAAATCTGAAATGTCACCATTTCTGTGTATATTTTGTAACAGTAACCAGACTTACTAGCTTTCAAATCCAAATCTCTGGGCAGCTAACCACTCTTAATTTTTTCTGTACAGACTTTCCCAAAATTCACCTCTAGAATCTTTTGAGAAGCACACCATTATGCCATTTTCATAATATGGAAATACTTTTTGTTTACTTATTTTCCTCTTATTTTATGTAAAGCCAGGAGGCTGGAGAGTGTTGTTCTTTCATAGGTATGTACAAATCCTTTATTCAAATCTGCAGGGTACATGGTATCCATGAAACTTGTGGAGAACAGTAGAGTTCTGAAAAAAACTGTTTTGCCAATTTTAGCTCCTTTTGCCCTAGGCACACTAAGATATTGTCAAAGTGTTTCTAAAAGCCAACTATGATAAACAACTAGTGACAATCTTCCGCTCTTGGACTACCTATGAACAGCCTGTCATTTTTTACAGATGTATCTGTTCACATTTACTTTGTGCATATTGTGTGTCTACAACAAATGCTAGCCTGCAACAAATTATGGCCATGAAATTTTTTTCTGCAAATGTGTGCATTATCATACTCTTTCTGCCATCATGTTGCTGCCTGGGTTAACAGGACCATAGTGGAGGTCACAAGACAAACATTTGCACAGGTACGTGTTTGGTTTGCAAGCACAAATTTTTCATCATTCTGTAAATATTTCAATGGGAGGAAAAGGAAGATGCCCCCTTCCCCTCCACATCTTTTTTAGGGGTGGAAGTGGCATTGGTAATACTTGCAAAATGTGTCTAATTCAGCTTTTATTTCAGAAGAGTAATGTGAATTTAGAGCATTTTGAACCACATAGTGGTGGAGATGTCCCAATGGCTAGACTGAATCTTGTCTAAAATAAAACTCTCAGATCATGTGTAGCGTAAAAGTTGAGGTCTCAGTACTAATTGTTTTGTTCTACTGGTCTCTACTGTTGTTCCAAATTACTCATTAATGTGAATACAATCGAAATTCATTTCAAATACTATTTAAGTTTACTAACTTTAGTAATTCTTTTTTAGCAAGGGGTTTTTTTTGGTAACTTCCTAGCTTGTATCATTGAAGAGACACAACTATATAATGAAAATCCATTTGAGGTGGTTTTACTAAGATAATAGCAAAAATTACAATGAATTTGTAATCACATAAGAAAAATGATACTGTAGAATTCATGTCTTGACAATCTAAAAAGGTTAATCCAAATTGTACAGGACCACTTTTCTCTTTTTTGCCTTGTGTTCTGTTCTTTTCCCCAAGAAAAGAGAGGCTTTCCTGCCACGCCCTGTGACATAAAATTTACTACAGTCAAGTGTTTGTTGAGTTTGCTGCTGGGACAAATCCTGAGGGTATTGAGCAGTACTAAAGAATCACGGGATAAGAGGGAGAAATAGGTATGTGTATAAGGGCTGGAGAAGGAATCTACACGTGTGAAATGTACAAGAAGTGGGAGTTATAGGAATTATTGAAATGATAATCAAGATTGTGGAAGTGCTTAAAAGGTATTGAAAAAGAAAAATAAACTTTTACTGATCTGTGAAAACAGAAAGGAAAATAAAGGAAAATATATAATGTTTCTCATAGTTTACTTGAGCCATGTATATTGTAAGACAATATTTATTGAAGACATTTATAAAAGATCTTTTTATCATGTACTAAAGGTAAAGGCTTGTCACCACATTCACTTACATCTCACTTCAAGCAAAATAATGTCCCGGTTCCTTTTCTTTTAACAGTTAGAACCATTTGGCTAAAGGATTTTCACACATTTTCCTAGCAAAACTTTTGTTCCACTATGTATTTTGGCTCAGTTGTTCTTTTATAGAAAGGTAAAGCTTAATTTTAAAATAATGTCATTTTTAAATCCAAGGAGCAGTTAGAATTGCAGCTGTTCTCCTTCTTTCACTTCCTGATCTTCTCTTGATTCTGTTACACCCAAAATGGAACCTATAATGTAAAAATGCCCTTCTGTGTATAAGAAGGATGGCTCCGCTTTCAAGTAGTGCTAAGTCATGTTCTTTAAATGGTATTAGCTTGTTAATTCCACGTTTTCTTTGTGACAAATTAATCCACTTCAAAGTACATTCATTCAAGAATTGTTCAAACAATAATTTATGAATGGAGCTTTTATCTTCAGGATCCAAGAAATAATACAGACACCTTCTGGCAACAGCAACTGCTTTAGTGCATAATTTCTCAGAAAGATTATTCCTGAAGTTTAAATGATAAGGTTAACTTTAGACTTAGCCATTTGGCATTGAAATTTTATATCAGTATTTTTACTGGCAATTTTGTACGAAGTGACCTTCTATCTAGTTCATAATGTATCTAAGGATTGATGGGAATATTAGTTAACTTTGGTTTCCATTTAATGTATTTTCTAGAACATTTGCCTGCATTTCATGGTTCATGTTAACTGTGAACTGTCTGCATTATATTTCATACTTATGTCATTTAGTGTCCCTCACAACAATGAAGATACAGGATCTTCCAGAACAAGCACTTATGATTACTGTATTTATTACTCATACTTTAAAATGGGAAAAAGTGATAGAGCTATTGGAAACACATTTAGTTAGGATGCATTTCATTAAATAAAGCAGTAAGAATACATCGAGCAATACACACAATTCCCAGGAATAACTGTTTGCAATAAGTCATCAAATAATAAAACACTTTCTTCATAGATTTCAATTTCTTCCATCTTATATGGATAACACCTTTCTCCCTCAGAAAAGCACATAATCTGGTTTTGAGGTATTCAGTGCTGTTTGAGAGATCATGAATTTTCATTGGCTGAGATGTGAAGTTTATTTCAGTTTAACAGAAACTCACATTTCAAAGTTACTGTAAGTAACTGGTAAATTCAGACACCAGTTGAGCTACACCTGCTAAAGGATGTAGGAAAGGAAGACAACAGTGTCCTGAAGGTATTAACATACTCATTCCATGTGCAAGCCAGATATTCTGTGTTACCTCTTCTTGCTGGATCTTGTATTTCTTCTTATTTTTAAGGAGAAACAAAAAAGGGATCTGATCAGGATTTCAACTAATATACAAAACTAAATCCAGGATTTAGAAAAAATTACAAGTGAGTCCAGTGGTAAAATTCAAGTTAATAATTGAACTTAAATATCAATGAAACCTCAAAGAAGCATAGAGCTGGGACTTTGACCAAGAATTGTCTTTCTGAAGAGTTACTTTTTGAAAAGTAGATGGCCAAATCTTGGGGCTCTTAGGCAGCTTTGGCTTGTTTCTGGGTACTGAACTACAAGAAAGAAAGTATTAATGAATTCTAGTACTACAAAATACTTGAAGGTTTTAAGCTTATATAACAAGGTTCTGAAGTAATTTCTCAATTATGAATTGCACAAGGAGAATTAATTACATTTTAGAGACTGTCATGTAGCAGTGCATGTTCATATCCTTTGCAAAACCATCTTTACTGATTGCAATATCTGTTACAGAATTTCCAAATCCCACCTCTCTGATTTTCTGATCTTTCTCAGACTATTGAGACAAATCTTTGACTCTGTATCTACAATTTCAGAATCCCATCTCTTTTTATTTTTTCCATTCATGATCCTATCAATTTCTAAAGTGTGTTTCGTTTCTTCTGCAGATTTTTTTCCAGTAGATGTTTTTATTTTCTGATGTTGTTTTTGGTATTTACCTTTGGACACTAGAAAAGTAATGATTTTGCTTCCACATCTGTTGAATTGTTCTTGTTTTTCCTTTCGTTTTTTCCTTACTGAGTTTCATTCTTCACAAAAATTCTAAGAACAGAATTTCACAATTTTGTTGCATCAGTAGGATACCAATAGGATAGTGAATTGTGGAAGTTAGTTCTGCAAAAGGCAGAATTTTGAAGGAAAGACTCAGCCTTGCTCCTCCTGTATTATCGTCTGAATCCTGGTGAAAAAAAAAATCCAAATATATGCATTAGATTGAACAAATGCGTGTATGGTCACATCAATACAATCTTCTTACCCAATATTTTGTGTTACTTAATTTTCAGTACCAATAGGCAGGGTACATTCTGAATGGTTAGTGTAGCTGGGAGTTGTGTTTTTCCAAGTGGAGAATGCACAGGTATTAGCACATAAATTCACACATATAGCTTTGAAAAGGTTTTCTCAAATCCCTGTCTTTTCTTTGTTTCCTGCTGTGCCCAATTACTACCCTCATTTTTCAGACTCTAGTCAATCTTCAAAAATCATCGGTCTTTCTATTTGTATGAGGGTGACTGTACCCAATTTATTACAACACTCCATTCCCATTTCTTATCTTCAACTCTAAAGCACTTTGAGATTCTTTGTATGAAAGACATAAGATAAAGCTAAATTAAATGAAACTGAATTCAGCTGAATCTATCTGACTGGCCTAACAACTTTTAAACTTGACAAGAGGAGTTAAGGTAGCAAGTTAAAGTGATATATTAGACAGGAAGACACTGTCCCAACCACTATTTCACCTTTTGCCCAAATCTTCAAGGGAGAATAGATCATTGAGAAGAATTTCCTGGATTATCTTTGATTTGCTGCTGATACTATTGCTGCCAGTAAAACCTCAGAAACAGCTTTTGGCAGTTATCATAACGTTCACCTGGAGACTCAGGACATTCTGAAGAGCACTAAGACCTCACTTAAACCAACAATAAAAGAAAAAATTACTCAAGTGAACACAAAGAAGTTAGAATGTATTGTAGAGAAAAATGGCACATTATTTAAATGGAAAAAATGGATTTAGAGAGAAGGAAATTTAGTCCCAGTTTATTTACACTGATTAATAGGTATCCTACTTGTGATTGTACATGAATTCAGATATTTATTTTACACTGAGCTATTTTATTACAGCAATAAATCAGTATTGTTTCAAAGAAGAGCAATTATCCTGGTAGATAATTTATAAATCCTCGTAGATAATATATAAGCATAATTTATTTTCTGAAATTGAACAGCCCTGTATTTAAATACTGTACGGAACTTGCCCTATATATCCAGACTACGTTAAACACAGCGTGACTAAGTAAATTCAGCAATTATGAATCTTTCCTTTTAGAAGCTTGTGACTATATACAATCAAAAAGATACAAAACCTTTTCAAATCGAACATAGTATTTTTTTTGCTCTACAGAAAGGAAAATGATGTGAAAGGACTAAAATCAGTGAGGATACTAGTAGAGAGCATTCTCTCAGACAGAAGGGGAGTCAGGATGGCTTCTCTCAGCCCTGTGAAATCCCCACTACCCTCCCGCTCTCTCTCATCACTACCCCAGATTCAGAAGTTTTACTCTCTTGAGATGTTTTAACTTTAAGAAGGGAAAACTTTGTCAGCCATGTTGGCCATAACAGAACTAGTAATTTATTGCATGTGCATGTACAGAAAGGTCTTTTTTCAGTGTGAAGGCTTTGTCTTTGTTATTGGTTTACTCCTTTTTGCTTTCTCACAAATAGCTTTCTCTGGCTTAGTTCTGGAATTCTAGATAGTTTCTGCCAAGCAGAAAAGCCAAGAGCTATGTGCTATTTATAATAAATAGATATATCACACATAGATCCTAAAGAAAAATAAGCAAAGGGCACATCTTCCAAAGTGTGATAGTGTGATCTCACATCCTGCAGACAGATTACACCAATTTACAGCCATTGATGTCTTATCTGCTTTTCTTATTATTTATAAGTTAGGTTAAACTGGTTTGATTATGATTTGGGGTTGGCTTTTTATAAAGAGTGTTTTAAGGCACAGGGATTGAGTTCTAATATTAACATAAGACTTAACTGATTATTGACATTAAATTTATATTTGACAATAGGAATTAATACAAATTACATTTATACATAACAGCACATCCCTTGAAATGTATGTATGATGGCATGAAAGTCCATTTTCATAGTTGCTTATATATATTCACTTCAAATTCATGTGAAACCTTTGGCATATGCAGCTATACTCTTTTTTTATAAGTTTATACTCCTTAATGAGATTACTTTTCATGGTTTATGAAATGTTATGTCATAAAGTGGTCATTTAATTCTTGTCTTTTAATTGTAATGGACCATTATTGCTGCTGATTTACAATATATTATCCTCTTACAAGCAAATGTAATCACAGGAGCTCTATTTCCCTCTAATCTTTATTAGAATAGTGGAGAGAGAATTCTGCCACATAAATTATGTAGCAAATAACTGAGTATTTTCAAAAAAGACAACAATTCCGAAAATCAACAAATAAAATTAAGTTTTTGTTAAAGTGGAGAGTAGCTTGCAAATATCCGAATGGCTAAAGAATAAAGTCTAGAAAGAGAATATAGCAGTCTTCATATATTTGAAAATTTGAATTTGTGCTTACATTCTAAGAGAATAAATGTAGGAAGTTACCTGAATAACATTATCTCTGCTGTTACATCTAGGCAATCTTACCTCACTAATATTTCAATCAGTGTAAGTAATTTTCTCCATAACAATTTAGAGCTTTTCATAATTTTGGTAAACTTAAAAAGAAAAAATCATAGTTGCTTTATTTTTCTCAGGAAATAATAAAAAATGATGCCAATAAGTTTCAATTTACTTTGCCAGAATTAAAGTGAGCATGTGTCCTCCTTGTCTCCGCTGTGCCTCAGTTTTCCATTATGCTGAATTTTCTAAAGAAAATTGTATAAATACCAATTTTTAAAAAGAAAATTGTGTGGAATAGGGGTTGGGGGAGGATTTTTAGTTACAAAAATGGATTACTTCAGCTGACTTGGTTTTACTTAGGAAAGAGATTTTTAGATCTTTTCCCTATTATTATGAGCCAACAAAGCAAACACTTGTATATTGTGAGGCACCATTGCCACAGTACTACTGCACAGGCTCTCTCAGTTGCTCTTTGAAATGTAACAAAATACGAAGCCAGGAAAAAAGGCTTTTTAACAGTATTAGAGGCATCTGCACTGCTATATTATTTACTTGGTAGTAGTTCAAGAAATAACTACTAAAAGCAGAGTTATCTAGTGGTTAACACACAGGGAGCAAATAGTAGGTACTATTTGTATGCAAGCTTCTCCAAACCTTTCTCTGCAAAATAATACATTTGTGTAAATATCATCCTATGAGCAACAGGGCACCAAGGAAAGAAGTCTGTTTACATACTATCCTGGTTGATAACTCTTGATTTCATTTGTCCTAGCAACAAGAGCTTATGTCCTCATAAGCCCATAAAATGACGACTTCTTGAGGGCTTCAAAATCTGCCACATTTCGATGGGAGAATGAAGAAAGTGTGGACCAAAATTAAGTTCTAAGTTTAGAAGAGTTTAGAACAAGGAAAGTCACCAGATTCAGACAACTCAAGTGAAGCCTTCAGTTTATTTTCTAAAATTTGCTTTTCAGTGACTGATACAGGAGATTCAGGCTCTAAAATACTAAATAAAATGAAGAAAACATCAAGAAGTAACCCAGGCTAGACAATACTCTTACCTGAACAAAGGGAATATGTGATTGTGTCCTCCTTATATTTCTGCAGTTATTTCAATGCACAGAGCTAACAAACCTATTCAGTTTTCTTCATTTTCCATTAAATTCTTGAGTTCTCTTATTAATGGTGATGTGTCTTGCATTCTTCTGAGCAGGGTAACTACCTGTTACTTTGTCTGGTACCACACTTCTCCTAGAGAGCTGCAACAGTGTCTATTAGACTTTTGTTCCCCACTCAGAGTTTGACGTAAATATCACTTTGTGAAATACAATATGCAAGACAGACATTGTGTAGACTTTGGCGTCTGCTCATAGAATAACATGAGGATTTAAAAAATTTAGCTTTTTTTAAGAGAGTCAAGTATTCATCTTTCATAAGCACAGACAAATACATAAAACAACCAAAAAAAGTCCTATATTCTTTGTTTGCCCAATATGTCAGAAGTGACTGGTGTCTTAACAGAGTCAGTAAAATTCAACGTTTCAACGTTATCTAGCCATTCTGGACCTTTAATTAAAGTTGCAGGTAAATGTGGGTTTAAATTCAAAGGCTAAGGGGTGGGCGTATGCTCTGTCCTTCTCCCTTTGCAGGGAGAGGACTTCCTCTACAGCAGAGGGATGGAGAGAATATCACCAAGTCTGTACCACCTGAATCCATGATAGTTACTCTCATTAAAGTTCCAGTCAATGCTTTTCATGCAATTGATTCTTGCAAGTTTAGCGACTCAAGATGTTAAGAGATGTTGTGTTCACTTGTCCATGTTTTTACATGTGTTGCTATTCCAACTTGAGGTGGGTGGTAAGGTGAGTTGGATGTCATATCATAACTCAGATTGCTTGTGTTTGATCCTGATAACTGTGAATTTTGAATTCTTGTGCAGAAGGCAAACATTAAAATATAGGTTATGTTTGTAGAGATTTTCTTTTATACATACTTGAAAGAAATAGTTGCAGAAGCCTCTTTTTTCAGGTGAGCCTTAAAATAAACAGTGTGTCAGGATAGAGCAAATTGATTCTGAATGCTGAATCAGAGAAATGAGTAAGTCTTGAATTCTAAGTTGATTGAGAATCAATGAGTTTCATTTAATAACCAAACATACGAATTGCTTATTAAAAGTTCCACAGATAACTATACAGAGAAAATCTTATGCCTTGAAAATAAACAGTAGAAAAAAGTAAATGCTGTAATTCAAGCACTGTGTTTTCAAGATAACATACAATCAGAATAATTAATAGAAATGCAAATACAATACTAGTTTCTAGAAGAGCTTTATCTCATGAAACAAATCATTTAATTATAGTGACAAAGCTTGCAGCTGAAACAAAAGAATGAAGAAAGATTTTTTCTTAAAAATGAGTAGGAATTTTCTGGTGATATATTTTTTCATTGCAAAAAGTAAGTTTATTAAAACTGAAACTTTCTACTGGAATACCCTTTTGTTTGTTTTTTTTTCTCTAAAAATGCCTTTTCCTGTCCTGAAGGTAATTTCTGATTGGTCAAGAGACTGAATCTGAGCAAAACAAAGGATTTCCCTACCCACAGTCATTGTAGTTCTTATGAAAGGAAAACTGTCTTCAAAGTTCCTGCTCTCAATCTAGCAGACGGAAAACCACAATGCACGTTCCCTACAGCCTAAGTGAACATCCAAATAGTAGGTACAGATGTAGTTTTGGTCTTTTTCCCTCCTTTCCCCTCTTTCCTTTGTTATGAAAAGCTTTGAGAGTGCTTTAGTTTGTTGCAACATACAGTGGGAATATTCTGAAATCTCAAAAGTCTTTAGCAATACAATTGCTGCCCAGCTCCTTTTTGCACAGTGTAATCTTCAGTTGTTCACTTTTCATAGTTCACTCAAACCAGATTGATAATCTGTATTTGATAATAGTTTTGTTCCCACTGCCCTCATCATATATGTGGACTACAAGACTAATGCAGATTAGGATAAAACATTGCGATACACTTCAAATGGTTTTGTAGTTTTAAGAGATTAGAGAACACTCAATAAGTGAGAAAAAATAATATGATCTGGTTTTGAAGGACTGATTACAAGTAAATGTTTAACCTGAAATAGGTCTCATATGATTTCTTGTGTTCATATTTTTTCACAATCACCCTGAACTTAGTTTGAGTGCAGGCTACTTACCCAGCCCACTTACTCTTGTGGTATGTGATACTGGGCTGCCTGTGAGTATGAGGGTATTGCAGTCTTGTCTCTCTGATATCAAATGTAAGATGGCATCACAAAAGCAAACAAGAATGGCAAAGGCTGCAAGGCCAGACACAGGAAACTTGACTCTTGACTGCTTTTAAAATGTTGGGTCTATCCCAAGTTACCCAAGTGTGTTCTCGGGTGTGATCTAGGAGGTTAGTTCCATAACAGAGTGATTTCATCAGCTGTAGGCTTAGCTCTGAGGGTCTCCTGGCCCGGGGATAATCCTATGGACAAACAGGAAATTTGTGGCAAACCATTGTAGTTCATTCGCAGGGTTATCTGTGGGATTATTGAGTTCTGTTTTCCCGCTGTGAACGTGTCTTTTTCATTTGAGGTTTCAAATTGATGTTTTATTAAGGAATTAAATACGGTGCTTCAATTTCTGTGGTTTTACATAGGCCTTTCATTAAGTTTCAGCAAGAAACAGCAGTCTTTTTGGTCAATCCTATGCAACAATTCAAAAGCACGTATTCAAGCAAGTTGCCTTTCACTTTATTTCTAGTAATTTATATTGCTGAAGACAGAAACAAGATATTTACTAAAAATCACATATACACTTGTACACACATAACTTGCACTCAAACTATAAAAATTTATGAATTTTATCTATAAGATTAGCATGTAGGGAACCAATTAAATTTACCTAATACATGTCTGGCTTATGAACTTGAGATACTGACAGCAGTAATGGCTATGATTGGTGCTCATTAGCACTAAATGTAATGAAGCAGCAGCAGTATGGCTGATGGCTTTTTCATATCCTACCTGTCAGAATCATAAGTGTCAACAATCTTGGCTTCCATGTGGACTCCAAAGAAGAGTTTCCTCTCACAGCCAGACTTTTCTGCCTGCCCTTGCCAAACTTAAGCCTTTCTTGTTAGTTTTGTCCTATTTATTCCAATGCTAGATGAATATCTTCTCTACCTCAATTTGTCCTATTTCCATTTTCTTTACCTACCTGCTTATGGGCTCTGTTTCTCAGGCTTCTTGACTCCTTTGTAGACTCATGGTTCAGGTTGTGTTCTGGCTAGCCCACCAATTTGTCTTTTCTTCTTAGTATTTGATTATATCCTCCTTGGTGGTTTATGCACTGTATATCTTTCCTCCTTTCCTGCTGGCTTCAGGTCACAGCACTTCCGTCTCCATCTCCACAGTTCCACTTTCTAACAGTAGTAACCCTGATTCCTTAGTCTTGTCTTTAAGTGTATTTTATTTGTAGGATACACAATGAGCAGCTGGCCTTGCTTCCTTCAGTACGTGGCTACACTGGATTTTAATTCAGAACAAGATGGAACCAAGACTCAGTTCAAATTCAGTGCAAGACAGGGCAGAGGGGTTGGTCAGCACTCAGGAATGCGGTGTCTGCGCAGGAAAGACAGATCACTGGAATTTTAGCTGCTATGCTGTATTTAGGGAGTTAGGGAGAGGAGAAAAAATTCTTAGCATTTGAAAATGAAAGATGAAATAGATCTGATTGGTTTGAATTATGCTTCTGATTCAAATCCATAGATAAATTCATCATAGTGAAGAGCTCTGCTAGAAAATATTATCGTTACAGTGAGTGAATGGCAATGTAATACAAAACCAAGTAAATTTCAAAGTTTCATCTTGTATTGAAAGATATGCATTTTTAAACTTTGAACCTCAACAGGACTCAACTTATTTGTCATGCCTTTTAAGTTGTGTTCTCCATTTCAAAGTCTGTGAGGTGCTTAGAGCAAGGTCATCAGAACTGAGGCTGAGCTTGTCAAAAAATCTGTAAGCTTTCTTTTTTTTTTAAACTTTCTTCAGTGTTGAAAATATTTTGCTCTATACTTTTATCAAAGAAAAATTATAGCCTAGAGTTACTGGGGGAAACAGTGATTTCAAACTTTTTATTTATCATGGAGGAAACATAAGTGACAGAATAGCTAGTTTGCACTTTTTTTAAATCCGAATTCCATTTCTGACTGTATCCTAATTGATTTTATTATTTGTACTTGACTGAAGGCTATGACTTTCATGGATATCTTTTATTATTATTAAATGAAAAAACTTGTCTCTCAGTTTCTTTCTCTCACTCTTCTGTAAACTGCTCAGTTAACCCTGAAACAAATTGATCTTGCCATAGATATGCAGGCAAAAACAATCTTCCCAGTTCTCCAGAGGCTGTGAAATGTTTAAAATGAGTAATTAATTCAAAAGGTCTTCTGAAAATGTAAACATCATCCAAGATGTGTAAGGATTGATTTTTGGAATATTATAAGCTGCCATAAATTATTATAGATTTTCAAGCTTCGGTATTATTATTTTCAGAAGCAGATAAAATGTCTCTGCTATATTCCTACCGAATGTGTTATTTTGTAAGATTATTGAGCCAAGTTATATTACAAGGTTAAATCCACGTCTAATTTTTTCTTTCTCTAGATCTGCTTCTGAGGTATCTGACATTTACCTGTGCAGATGCAATTCCACAATCTTCCCACTATTGACCATCCCTAGGGCTGCAGTTTGCTGGCTGTCAGCCATCCCTGCACATTTGCCTGTAGGTTTGGCAATTCTTTCCTTTGGGAACCTGTTATTTAAGAAGGAAAGGAATCTCCTTTAAAATTCACATATTAGATTTTTTAAATCAACCTTTGATTTTATTTGAAAATCAACTGTATGGATAGTAGAAAGAAACTTTCTTGTGTGTAAGGATGTCAGGAAAGTATTTTGATAAAGCAGTTTACATGCATGTTTAAGTTGCTTAAGGGATTGGCATACCCTGATGGTAACTAAGTCTGACCTAATTTCTTAAATCACTTCTGAAGCTGCCTTTGTCTCAGCCTACTCACTGCTGTCTTCAGCATTAAACCCTTCTGAAGCAGATTTAGTGCTTTTATGCATCTGTATTCCAGGATGTGGGCCTTTCTGTTTACGGAGAAGATTCAATATTAAATATAACTGAGGTATTTTCTTACGGCTACACCTGTGCAGAGGAAAGCAATTCTGTGAGGTGCATCCCAGTGCCTGGGGTGGGCTGGCAATTTGGTATCACCTGGAAATAAAAGGCTTTGTCTTTTGGATGAAGTGGGATCTTCTGAAGCCTGAGATACTGGGAGTGCTTTTTATAAACAGGAGGCACTTTATGGCGAGACATGGCCTACGAATCAGGCCCTGCAATGGGACACAGGCCTTGTGCTGGCCCACCCAGGCCTGTGGGGGAGGCAGCCTCCGTCTCCTCCAGCGGCCTTGCGGGGAGACAAACAGGGGACAGGCGGTGAGAAAAGCCCTGCTGGGGGGGGTTGAGCGGGGCCATTGCCCGGGCTGGGGCTGGGGACCTGAGGGAAACATCGCTCCACAGCCTGCAACAAAGGCGTGGGGAGGCTTCCCCCAGCTCTTCCCCACAGAGCCTCTCCTAGCAGCCTGGTACACGGCCTGCAGGCCCAACTTCAGCTGTAGGGTTGGGATACAGAGCTATTCAGGGTTTCAGAGCTTCTAGACTTGACCTCAGGTAGTTAAATTAGACCTCCGCTCCCTTAACCAAAAACCTCTTGATATTTTATTAGTGCTTTTAGAGTTTGTTTTTTGACAAGGGATGCAACAAATGCAGTCTCTGCCACTGTTTCCTTTACAGTATTTAACTGTTTCTGGTCCACAGTAAGTGATGCTAAACCAAGCAAACTCATGCACAAACAGGCCTTTGTTTTCTATGTCCAGCACTACTTGTTTTAATTTCTTTTAGGCACATCTTTGTGGTTGCCTTTATGGAGACATGTATGTTAAGGCTGTGCATCTGATTAGATTCCCAAAAGTAAAAGCAAGAGATCTTGATCCTATCCATACTCTTGCAACTGTAAGTATATATAATACTTAGGGCAAAGACAGTCTGTGCATGTACCATTTGATGACAGTTTAGTGTAACCAAAATTTTATTTTATTCTGTTATGAAGGAAAAAAATAATTCTCACTCTACTGTTCACCTGTATGTTCAAAGAACCTATACTTATGGTATCAGTGTATGATACTAGCCCCGGTCATATAGCTCCCATTCACCCCAGAAATTTAGGATTTTCTATCACTGGCAGTAGTTGACTGAATATAATATTTTATAATACTGAATCCAGTGACGAAATAAACATCTCATTTGAAGCAATAATAGCAGACTATTATTCTAAGCAGCCTTAACCTTCCTTAGCTGTAACAAATTATTTAGAATTATTCAGGGTAAAGTATATAGGTGAGATGTTAATAGAGAACCCGTTAGCCCAAAATACTGTTTTAATCAAGAATTTGAAATGCAGACTACAGTAGGATTTGATACTATAATAACACCTTTCATACTGAAGGCATTCTAAAGCAATTTTCAGTAATGAGCTAGATAGTGTGGGTGCTCTGACTCTGTGGGGAATACAAATACCAACAGCCATAATTTGTTCAACATAAGCTTTCTTACACAGAGATTAGTGTATGGAAATATGTTTGACTGGAATGAAGAAAATTGCTTAAGAGGCTGCACACCTGCCCAAAAATAATTTTAAAAGAGTGCCAGCCCTGTCACCTCAGCACAAAGAGGAATTAAATAGCTAAGTTAGTTTTTTGTGTTTTCAGCAGTCATTTCCAGGGTTTCATGTCCCTTCCCCCCAATACCTTAAGCCTCAAAAGTAACACACACCCATATGCCCTCACTGCAAACAACCTAGGAAAACAAGCAGTGGTATAGCTAAAAGTCCAACAATACCAAAACAAGGAAAACTGCAGAGGGAGGGTGCATAAGTAAAATGTGGTGAACTTTAAAGTTCTTTGGTATCAGTGAATATTTTACTCCTGAACCAGCAGCATAAACAGCTTCCACAGTCTCACTGCTTCCAAGTTAGTGAGTGGATTGTAGCCAAAAACTCTCAGAAGGTGGGTAAAAATCCTTTTTGTTTAAAGAAAAGGAGAAAGAAAAGATTCTGTGTTCTTGTATCTGAAAATCAATAGCTATATGAGAAAGATTTACATAATGAATTATATTAGGGAATAGGAGAGATAGTGACAAACTTTTTCTACTTTAGTATCTTATGCTTTGGAATGCTTTATATACTAGTGCCTCGTAGCAACATTTTGGCAATGAAGTCACTAAACTATTGATTTAGGTATTGCTAGAAAACATCCTCAGAGTTGAAGCAAAACTCTGTAGAGAGCAAGATCTTCATATACTGTAGAAATCTGCATTAGCTTCACTAGAGAAAAATAATTTTAATATCTATCTGAGGAGAGAAAAGTCTCCGTGAAATACAAAGTGGAAAGTTAAAGAAGTGATTTTACTCTGACTGAAAAGCTGAACTCAGTTTCAAAAGGCAACTTTAATAAAAAAGATATTCAGAAAAGACAACATTATTTGACTAATAGAGACAGGGATATGAAAATGTTTTAAAGTTGTTACTCTTAAGGAAGTAGAAATAAAATCTTTGGCCAGTAGAGCAAAGATTTTGCTACTGCAAAGATCAAAGATTTCATTCTTACTTTCTGAGAAATGCCAGGAACTTAAACATGGATTTGAGCATACCAGTTTCTATGGATAATATAGGATAAAACAGACTAAATTCCAAATAGAAATATGTGGGATAGCTACAGAAAAAGTATAGCTTCCTCTGTACAAGACGCTAGAAAACTGGGTTCTTGTTTTGACAAATACTTCTTGCATCAGCTCAAGCAAAATTCTACAGCAGTTAGTCTTTAGTGTATTGGAACACCAAATCCATAATTGCTTTGTTTCCTCAGCTTCTATTTATAAAATGTTCGTGTTCAATCCCTTCCTGCATTTGTAGGGATAGGGTCAGGATTTTCAGCTAACTAATGTGGATGAGATGTTCAGATGTCACTGTGCAAAGTATCACTGACAGACATAGAAATTCAAATACATATATCTTCTGTGACATTTTTATCACGTGAGTGAAGCATTTGTGTTCTGATATAATTTCTTTGTATGTTTGGCTTTACTGACTCTCCATCTTTGTTCATAACCTATCTGAAATGTATTTTTTCTGTATTTTCTACCTTTTAAATTTCTCTTATTTCTGTTAGCTAGCTCACTTAAAGTGACAAAATAACGTGGTACCTTAACATGTAAGTGTTCTGCAGTGACATACTTCTCCAGATGAGCAAGAGACAATGAATAACCTCTTAGATTTAAAAAGCTGAAAGAAGAAAGTGCCTTGTGGAGTCATTTGCCAGTCTGCAGATTTTTGTAACAGGCAAACCAATGGAAGCTCCAAGTCTTTTTAGGAAATATTGCTTCCTTGCATATCAAAACATTTGGCAGGACAGAGACCACCATACCACAATGAAACACAGCTGGAGGCAAAAGGAAACCTGATCTTTGAGTAAAAAGATGAAAAATTGATATTGAGTTAATTATTCTGTGTCGATACCTGCTTGCTTAAATTCACTTTGGATGAACTAGAACCCCGTTTGTCCATTAGCTACATGAACATCTAGAAATGTCATGCTACAATCTTGAAGGATCTGAAATGCTTTCGGTGGAGCATGAGAGAGGAAAAGAAGTATTCCCTAACCAAAATCCTAAGCTACTAAACATTCATCTTTTCCCCTTTTAATTCTATAACATAATAAAATTTATGGGGGATTTTTCTCTGAATGTTTTTGAAGCTACTTAGCTCTACTTATATTGTTCTCATAATTACATTTCTAATGACTAGAAGAATTACCTTGTAAATATCTTGTCTCATTTAAACTATGGTTGCAGTAATTCCTACTGAAACATACTTTGAGCTAGTTGTCTTGCTGACAATTCATCCCATAAGCATAAGCATACACTCTTTAAAATATATAAAATAGTTTATTTCAATTGATTCTGATTGTTCTTATTAATAATTTTTACAAATGTGTATGTATGTATGTATTGAGAGAGGGAGGATTGATAAGCAGTGGTTCATCTCTAAGAATGGCATTTTAGTGTTCACAAAATATATCAAAAGCTGCCATACTAGATATGAAATAATTTCACCAGTACTTACCTATTATATAAGTAGTTCTTAAACATGCAGTACATTGCTGCCTGCCTTATTTGCATTTGTCATGTTCCAGGGCTATTCCCTTATCAACATAATACCCTCTGCGGTTGTACTGCTTGCAATAAATTGCTTCTGCTTTTTCTTTTGTTCTCAAGGTTATCCTAATCTCTCAAGAACACTTAAGGACACTAAGGCTATGAAGAAACAGAGAAAGACAACTGAAGTTCCATTACAAGCTAGTAAGTTCAACATTTTGACATTTGGTATTTACAGTGAAAAGTACAGAAAAGATATGGAGACCTTGCACTATTGTGCAACAAATTATCACTCTCATTGCACTCCCTCAACTTGCTCTGTGAACAAAACACTGCATAACGGTGACATGGAAAAATTTAATAATTTTAAGGCAATCACATGTCTAGTTTTCAAGGATAATTCCTTTATTTGTAAAGTGTCAGGGGGAGGGGGGTGGAGAGAGAGAGCTATGCAATTTATCTGATCTAATTATAAACATTTAAAGATGCCTGTTCTTCAGTTATTAAAGGGATTGGAAGTGACTGGCTCAGACTTATGCATCTAGCATTTAGATGCCTGAGTTAAGCCAGATCAGTCCCACACTGTGTGTCTAACTAAGAATTTCTGAGCGTAAAAATTAAATTCCCAGCCTAGTTAACAAAGAAACGTGGCTTAAGCAACCTACAGAGAATTCAGCTTTTTGTTATATTGTGTGTAGAGGCTACTACTATTTTCAATACTACTTGAAAATGTCTTGTTTGCATAGGTGGAAATAATTTTAAAATCACAAAATATTTATAACTGGTCAAGTATGGAACTGAATTAAGTTAGCATGACTTTGAATGTGACACCTACAGGTCAGAATATCTTTATTTTTAAAAATACAAGAAATTGCATGAGGAAGTTACTGGAGAAAACAATTATGTAATCTTTTATATTTGTTATTTTGGTTTCTCTGAATAGTATCTGACTTTTGACATACTCCTATATATACTGTAGTTTTCAATGTCACAGCTAAATTTCAGATCAATCATGACATTTCTGTGAGAATTTTCAGAATGTTACAGATGTTAAAATGTCATTATTTTGTTATTTTTACCAAGTATATCCATCGTCACTTTACTCCCATTGTTTCATTTCCTTGTCTCTCATACTTTCGAATATATTAATACAATTTTTGACACCTTATAAAATTACATTACTGACATTGCTGACTTGTTTAGTCTTGCTTTTTCGTTCATCAAAACTAGGATAATATTGAGGGCCACTTTAAGTGTTGTCACTGACATAGCCAGTGTTTTTGAAGTACTTTTTAACCAAAAGGATGATTTTTTTATAAACATGATATTACAACATAACTGTCACCCGCTCTCCTGAGAAACACTTCAAAATGTAGTTCTTTCTTCTGCTTCACAGTTGAATCCAGTGCTGCTTAACAATCTACATCTAGAAACCAATCTATATCTTGAAGAAAATACTATTACTTGCTCGGCTTTAAGTCCAACTAAACATTTAGACAAGTTTTGATTGAGAGAAGTCTGGACAATGTCATAGCAATTTGGAGTCGGGAGTAAAAGCAAAATTAGTTGCTCTGGCGCAAGCCCTTGGCTTGTTATGGAGGAAGATGATTACTATAATTAGTGGCAGTGAAGATGTACAATTCTCTCTATGAAATGGCTGTGGGTGATCTCCAAAAATTATTATGCTGCCTGTCTAGCCAGAAAAACATCAAACGGGGACACCTGTGTTCCAGATAGGAACAGCTGTAAGTACCTTGTTACATAAGCTGTCACTGCACTCTCTGGTGCTGTACCTGTTGCTGGAGTCAGCCTAAGCTGGAGAATCAGTTCCGTTTGAACAGAAAGAAAAAGAGAGATGGACAGCATTTAAGCAAAGATCCCTTTTCCTTCACTTTTCTTCCTTACTGTTTTATATTAGGTTTGTGCTTGTATTCTGGAGGTCAACCTATGAATCCATCTTCCCCATTGCCTGCTGTAATTCATAGGCCGCAGAGTAATACTCAACCTTTCTTTGCCCCCTAACCTCCAACAAGTAATCTCTTAATTGTTATATATAAAATGCCACAGCCTCCATAGGAAGCTTGAAAGCTCCTCTGTCTTTCCATCTGTGCATTTTTCTTAGGCAGTAGAAACAGAATTTTGAACACCACTTTAAAGAAAGAAAGAGAATGGAGCCTGGGTCAGTGCTCGGTTGAATAAGTTTTTTTCTAAAAGCAAGGGGAAGGAAAGTCTTGCTCTTTTTCCGGACATTTTGAAAAAGGAAACAATTCCTGGGATTTTTATTTATTTATTTTTTAAAAAGGAAATTAGTTTCTTTGCAGTATGCTTTAAAACCTACTGATTCAAGATCTTTAGAAGAGTAGGCAGAGGAATGCTTAGGTTTGCCATCTGCAGTGAGGTACATGACACTTAACTCTTTCAGAACTTAAGTGTTTCTCATCATTTAGAGAAGCTGAGATTTTTTTGTCTGAAGAACCTTTATATTGAACTCCCTCTTCAGTTTATATGCTACCTAGAGTCCGTGTAATCCAAGGGCATAGTTTCAAAGTTATGTCTTTGGATCTGGGAGTTTAAACTCTGTGTAATTTATGTATTAGACATTTAAGTCCCTTTTTCAAGCTGTGGGATCTTATCTGTTTTGGCATGATTATACTGTTTTAAATGTGCTCTATTTATTTGCTTAGTTAAACAGGAAGTCTGTGAACAAAGCTGATCTGGTATTTACGTGTATTTTCAGCCAAATTGTCTGTTATCCTACTACTGTGACATACATTAATAATTCTATATATCATATATCTTCCAGCTGTAACTTCCCAGCCATTACTGATTACATATAGATTATTTTTCTCACTCTTACAGTGCTGCCGCCTGTAGTGTAGAAAGAATGAAGAAAAGCTTGTAACAGTAATGCTACATAAATAGTACTTTCAGACCAGGGAGAGAAATACAGAGTATCCAAATGAAGATTAAAGAGAATTTGTAGAGAAAGAACTACCTGATTTGGAATGAAGTCAGGAACCCTGTGGCTAATGAGCTCATCCTCACAAAAAACCCACAAGGCAAATTATGAACTCAGGCCCAAAAGTACAGGCCATAAAAAGTAGATCAGTAATTCCATATATTTCATGAAATATCAAAAAATATTATTCAACAGTATCTGAAATCATGACTTAAATGACAATGATAGGATAATATTTAAATGTAAAATTAATTCCTATGAGAAATTATGCTACCCTCCTAAGATGAGGAGAAAATCTGTCTCAATAGATGACAGCAGAGTCCTTCTGCTTTTTCTTCTTTAATCTGTTTCAAAGGCCAACAGATATTTTATAATGATCCCTTTCTTTCCCAAAGCAAGCATCTGAGGAGGCCTTACATTTGATGCTCCATTTCCCAAACTAAAATCCCCTGCCTTGACATTGTTCAAGGTAAGCTTAAATAGGGCAAGACACATGCTGTTCTTACAGCTGTATTTGTTCAGGTGCGCAGTTCCCAACTGCATGGGGCTACCCACTCCTGGTACTAAATGCCAGAAGACAGAAAAAGGGGAAATATGTAGGGAGGAGAATTTTATTTAAAGGTCCTGTTATTGTTAGAACATTTACAGTAGCCAAAAGCATTATAATTAACAATATCAAACATATGATTTTCTCTGCCTTGCTGTAAAAGAAAACAAATTATATCATTGTTTCATGGTGATAATGTTCAGATTTGACTGTGATTAAGAAACAGAGGAGTGCCCTCCTCTTTCTTTCCAAAGAACTGCAGTCTCTGCTTTTTTTTTTTTTTTAATTTCTCATAGAG
>VFFE01007664.1:365637-448623 GCA_008921705.1 Burhinus oedicnemus | reverse complement strand
CTTTTTTTTTTTTTTTTTTTGTGTTTTGGGGGTTATGTTTGTTTGTTTGTTTTTGTAAATGACCCTGGAATTTGTCCAATTTTCTTTAGAAAGAAATCACACTCTGATTTACTTTAGTTAGTTGTTTTCACTGTACACAGACATAAGAAACAAAAAGGAACCCTGTAACATTTTGCTTTTTGCTTTTTTAAATTTATTTATTCGGCTCAGGTCTGCAGCTTGTTTAGGACTAAGATCTGCACTGCATGAGACTGACATAGGTGAAAGTGTGACACTGCACTAAGTAAATTCAGACATCATGCTGCATCTTTTATCTAGAACTATTCAGGTAAATCTGTCTACACAAGTGTAAGCCATATCCAACATTCCTATATTTGTGCTTTTTGGACATTATAACTGAGAGTCTTAGTGAGAATGTGAAGCAGTGATCCACCAAGATATGATGGGTTTTAAGTCTTCTGAATCCCAAATAAATAATTCTGTTCCTACTGTCAACCAATTGTTTTGTTATAGCTTTGCCCATATCATTCTGTTACTGGATCTTCTGAATGCTGATCCTAGCATTCTTCTGGATTAACCAGCCCTTGCCTCTGGATCCCTAAGTACAGCAGGTTTTAAAGGCTTGTCAGACAAATCTAAACCAACAAATTTGTTTGCACTAATCCACTTTATAATTGCATGAAAAATCCTTCCTACTGATATAGTCTTAGTAGATAATGGATCTATTGTGACTGTGATTTGTAGTGTGCATAGACTCACCTTCTCCCTTTTCTGCTTAGATGATAATAGTAGTACACAGGTGCATCAAGATCAGCCACCTGGAGCCTTCCTTCATCAGGATGGTGGCCTAATTCATCTGGCTTTGTGCTAGGTCTCATTTAGTTTAAAAATTAGTTGTTTTCCAGTATGAATCACACCAAGCAGAAATAGCCCTTTGGAATGCTTAATAGTCTTTCTCTCACTAATTTTATTTAAAGATATCTCTGGTAATTCAAATTTAATTATGGTTCGACTCTGAAACTTCTGCCATATGTGTTTCCCTGAGTTGTTATGTAATTTCTCATAGGCCAAAGAACCTCAGTTATTAATATTTTTTACTTGAAGCAATTTTTTTAATGAAGTGGTAAAAATAAAAAACTGAAGGACAATGGGTGTTGCTTATTTTGTATTCTTTGAAAGCCACAAGGTTATGTGCTACCTTGTAAGTGGACCATGAGTTTATTTTCCCTCAAGAAGCAAAATGTCGCAGGAACACTACAGGGAAAACGGGTTTCAAGACTCAGTTCTAAATTTAGAACTGTCATTAATTGTCAGCTTCTGTGAGGATTAGTGTTTTTTAATGATTGCTTTCTAACTTATGTTTCCACTTTGAAGATGTGTTTCTCTTTTGAGCTTTTGGGGAGATAATGATCTTGGGAAAACTGAAATGTTGTCTTTGCCCTGTTCTAGGATGAGGGTGATATTAAAAACTGTTGCTAATACCATCTGTAACTAAACAAAGCACTGTAATAAGTAAAAGAAAGAACAAGTCAGTAATTTCCAAATTTTTAATAGACGTCACAAATATGTTCAGGATTTAACGCCTTTATGTATTCTACTGAATTTGTTACAGATGGAACTTTAAATGTAAGCTAACCCTGTGTAGAGGAAGGATAAAAGAAAGTGGTCAGTATTTGAACTTGAAAAAAATTTGCAGATAGTATCTGTTAGAAATTTGAGGTTATCCATTCCAGTTTGTTATTTCATTCATTTCTCACAATTGCCTTTTCTGCTTTCACTATTGTCATGGTTTGGGCTGGGCTGGCCACTGAAACAAACGACAGATGCTCCCTTTAACCTCTCTACCCTTCAGAGAAGGGAGAGCATCTGCCTTCAGAGGAGAGAGAGAAAATAAGAGAGACTTATGATTTGAAAACTAATGAAATATTAACAAAATAATAAAAAGAAAAGATAATAATATTAGTAAGAAAATAATTAAATATATGTAATATATACAACCCTTATCGAGCTCCCAGGACGACGATCACGTCACTGGCAGGCACTGGGAAAGTCCCAGACTGGACTCTGCAACAGATGGGAACTGGATTCCAGATCTCGATTCAGGAATGCACGGATCAGGATCAAAGGCAGACAAACAGACAGAGTCCTCCTTGGACACCAGCCATTGAAGAAAGAGGGTTGACCCCTTTGATCCCTCAGCTTTTATACTGAGAATGAGGCAGATGGGATGGCATACCCTGTTGGTCAGGTTTGGGTCACCTGTCCTGTCCGCTCCTTCCTGCAGGTGCGACCCCTCTATGCTTTTCCACTTCCGACCCTCCAACGGGGCAAATAACAAAGTTAGTTGGCCTTGGTTGTTATAGCAATAAGTATAAGCAGGAACCTCTCTGCATATCACCCCTTTCCATAAATTATAAACAGTCAGGTTTTATCACTGTGGAAGCCGACACTGACTGAAAAATATGCCATTAATTTCAGAGAGTTCAGTTAGTTAGAAGAGGCTTAGCTGCAAAGTAAAATTACTGAATGGAAAATTGGTTCTGTTTTACCTCAAACCAGGATCTTGTGAGGGAGGAAAGTAGTGGAGATGTAGATCAAAAGATGGAAATATTGACCGAAAATGGTTAATTTTATAGAAAAAAACCCAAAACTATTTTTTCTCTCTCAGTCACAGAGGTGATCAAATTAACAAAAAATTTCACCTCCTTTAAAAGAGCTGTGTGACTGAAAGAAATTGTATATAAACATTTTCTGTATTTGATTAATTGTTCAGTAGCCTAATTAATATATTTTAATTAACATAATATAATGCCTGAAGAATGACCTGTGTTGTACAGAAGAGATTGTCAGATAATTGTAAATTGATACCCACCAGTTTTTGAAGAATGAAGTGAAGAAAAAATTTCTTCCCTTCAGTTATGATTTTCACAAAATTGTATGTAGGAGCTCAGATGTGAAATTTTTGTTTTGCCATCTTTATATCCCTCCTCAGTTGTTTTTTTCCTGAGGTGAAATGTCATGGTCTAGTTAGTCTGTTGTTTTGTTAACATTTAAAGCTAGCGTTGTCCCTGAAAGGTGTAATCACAGTATCCCCCCATTCATTTAATCCCTGTCCCCATGCTGCTTTATCACTTTTTTTGGCACAAGTGCTCATATGACCATATGGTGCATCTAATGATGGAACCGATTCAAGTTATTACTATTGTTTTTAACCAGATTTTTTCCTGATGAGAGTAGTTTCCAGTTCATTTACTGTTCGGCTACATGGTCTCCTAGGGCATCTTACGTAAGCTTTTATATACCTCCTTGTTGGCCTGGCCTTTACATTTTTATTTTTTCTATATATTTGTTTTAGTTTGGGTGACTGGAAGTTATAAACATGTCTTCTGTTTTGCGGTCAGTTCTTTTATTTATTTCTCTGATGATCTAAACTTTTCCTTGGTGCTGAGGAAAGAGCTTATGTTCCCACAGAATCCAGTTTTCATTTTTCATTAGTTGTAAGTATTTTAGAACCCATGCTTATGTATATATTCTTAGGCATTTTTCTCCCCTCTATGTATTAATTTGTATTTATTCATACTGGATATCAGCTGCAATTTTATTGCTAAGTCATGTTGTCTTATGAGATCTTTCTGCAGCCCTTTGTAGTAAGTTCTACTTTTGATTATTATGAAAGAATTAGCACAGACATTTTAGTATTTGACTGCATTTTGAGATCATATATGTGTATATATATGTACATCTGCAACACAGGTCCAGGATACCTTCCTTTGAGACTTCATTGTTAAACTCATCCATTGTGCAACCTTATAATTCATTTCTGCCTTTGCTTTTTTGTTTAACACTTTAACAAAAGGACCTTCCTTTTGCTTTCAAGACAGAATAATTTTCTTTCAAGTGAAGGCAAAGGCTTTTTTGGCCTTTGCTGAGGACTGTCTGAAGTGTTTGAAAGTCCATGTATAGTATATCATGAGGATTTCTCTTCAGATATATACTGATTCC
The DNA here is from genome assembly GCA_008921705.1 of Burhinus oedicnemus. Classification (NCBI taxonomy): domain Eukaryota; kingdom Metazoa; phylum Chordata; class Aves; order Charadriiformes; family Burhinidae; genus Burhinus; species Burhinus oedicnemus. Next base: position 444,621 of record VFFE01007664.1, on the reverse strand, counting down.
TTTAAAAAACACTAATATTGTTTGTGGGCCATGACTTTCATCTGTCAGAGCCCATTCTTTCTGCCTTTTTTTGTAAATAATCAAAGCATATAAAGTACATCTCATTACTGCTGTACAAAAGTGTTTTCTGTACAATTGATTCATTTTGTTAAAATGAAAAAGCTGTCTTTTCATTTGACTGAAAACCTGTGCTGCACTGCATACTTGTGCTGAGTTGATGGAAGGGATGATTCTTTCGAAGAGTATCAGTCCTTATTCTGACTTGTAGTGACATTGGACATGCAGAGATGCATCTTTCTTTATTCTAAAACATAAATCCCTCTAGTTTTTCTTTATAAAGTAATACAGAGCAGAGATAGTACAATGGGTTAGTGCAGTAAATCAAATCCCAGAATAAGGTAATATTATGCAAGCTGGTGACAGTCATTCAGTTTCTCAAAACAAACTATAGCTTTGAGATTTAGGCAAGAAATCAGGAAATAAGGTCTAGTAGTGAAAGTGTCTTGTACTGTATATATCTGGGATGATTGAGTGAGTCATATTGTCATCAGTGTTTAAACACTACCTCCTTATATTCCATTTGGCATGCTGGGGGGATGGGGCTGTGTGTGTATGGATCCTTTAATATGTCCAAGTTAAGCTTGTTGGATCCAAAAGTTCCCTGTGACAAAAAGAGAAGCAAGATGTTGAGAGGAGAAACAGATAGGGAGGGGAGCATCCTTTCAGACAGCTAAAAAAATAGAAATAGTTTCCTTTTATGGTCTTCAGACCACACTGTAAGAATGGGATTGATTAATAGGGTAAGATATTTCCCTGAGAGAGTGTTCCCAGTTGATTAGAATTTTTTTTCCAACTTTCATTGAGTCTTAGATGATGGTAATTTATCAGGGAGGTCAGGCTGGTTTTTAGTGGTTCAAGGAACTTTTTTTCCTTGAAAAACAAAGGAAGAACATGTGAAGAAGAAGAGGAGAGAAAGAGGCTGAAAGTAAAGGCCTATTAATCAAGAGGGAACAGAATAAGAGACAAGAAAATCTCACTGAGAGCAACAGACTTAAGTGTCACATTCTGTAGGTTCTTTTTTTCAAATGCAGTCTTTTAAGGCTCAAGGGACAGCAATTGAAAAAAAAGCAAATGGAGCAAGGAAACTGAGTTGAAGATATAGATTAAAAAAAAGAGTGCATGAAGAATGAGGAGGTATCAACCACTACAGTTTGCAGAATAGCAGAATTTTCTGATATCCGTTGTATGCTTAGTCCTGGAGAACTTTACTCTGAAAGCCTTCAATTCTCTTTTTATTTATAGTTTTTACAGTGGATTTAATGTAATTTATTTTAATAGTGCTATGTAAGATTTGTATCAATGCAACAAAAAATAGCATTTTGATTGTGTATTGAAACTATAATATTAAGGCAGTGTTATTTGGGGTTAAATGTTCACTGCCTGGTGTGCCTTTGCCTTTGAGAATTTATTCTTGTAAGATTGCTTCATGCGAAATCTCTTAAAAGACATTGTCCACTCCTGGTTCATTAAATGACCCCAGTCAGTCTGACCAAAGACTAACATTCAGAATGTCAGACCCAGTCTTCTATCTATATATATGCAAGTTGTCTTAAATATGAAATTCCTGCTCTGACTATATAGCTGGTGCATCCATTAAACTATATGAAAACATCAATATTCCATGTGAAAGTGTATTTTGTATATGCATTTAAGTTTCACTTAAGTACTGCACCATAAATATACTCAAGACGCATTTAACCAAATAAAAAGGAATTTCCAAATACAGAGAAAAAGTCTTTGATGATTAAGCCAGACTACCACTGTTCTTAAATTTCCTTATTTCAAAGCAAGCCCCACAGAAGAAACTTTGAGGAAATTTTCTCCCTGTATTTTCTAGATTGGGCTTTTCTGTGGTTACAGACAAAGTCCAAATAGACCACAGTGGAAACAAACCTCCCTATTAACCTTCTTCCAGTTAGGGCCAACAAGATTTCTTTTTTCTGTAATAAAAGAGGATATAGCTTCTTTTTCAGTTTACTTGGATAGCCACTTTATGGGCCTTATCTTTTAATTGCTGAGATATGTACAGGTTAGATCCGGTAGCTGCAATAGAGAAAGAGTGTAAGCTATCATGATTACTGACACACTCGGCAAATTCAGAATCTGTTGACCTTCAAGTGTATTGGAAAGCCCATCTGTTTGGACAGGCTTTTGCCTGATAGGGGGCATTCTTTGTCTAATTGCAGTGTTATCTCTTTTGTCATGTTAACTAAAGTAAATTTCATATGCATGCACATAGTGCTGTTTAGCGGGTAAGAGACTGTTTTCCTCAAGTCCTTTCCCTGGAAACCTCATGCACATTTAAATGTAATGTATGACTGTCTCTGCCACTGACTGGAGACCCATGTAGCTGAAATTGTCTTCCTAAATGAAGACTAAGGGAGAAATTTTGACAATTCCACCATCATTTCATTCTTTTAATAGCTTTACTATTGGCTGTCCCAATGCATTAATTTACAATGAAGCTAAACTGAATTAGTCATATCTATAAAAGCTCTTCAGGGTTGCACTTGTTATACTAAGCTGAAGTATTTCCAGCTGGTATGGCAGCTTGTGAGGCTTTTTTGGCAGAAATTTCATGTAATTTACCAATAGGTACAAAATAAGTGTTACTTCCAATTTGTTTTACAGGTCTTACTACATCAATGATAAATACAGTTGTTCAGGGAGACTGGGAAAGTTCATCAGGTGCTGCTAATACAGTTCACGCAAAACATCATGTTCAGCACCTTGCTGTACCAATTTGATGTGGCAAATGGAATGTTCCTCAGGCAGCCTTTTATGTAATGGCGTTCAGTAACTGTTCAGCCATATTATTATTTCAACAAAGTAAAAATAAATGGCCATCATCTCCCCTTACACTCAGTCTTGGTCTTGAAAGCCAGAAAATTCAGTCATTGAGGCTTCATTTTCCTGTTTTGACTATTGAATATTAGCACGTATCTTCGCCTTCTTCTCTTTATTGATTATGAGGTTATTAAAAGCATCCTTGAACATGAAGAGCTTCTCTTGTGAATCAGTTACAATGGTATTTAGAGTTAAATTTTTCTAGGTTCTTAACAAATTGTGGCTTTGCTTTCAAAACATTCTGTTTCAGGTGCTTAAACCATAACTTTAAATGTAAAAGCAGGGGATTTTTGTTAACTGAGCTAAGTTGAGGTCTGTTTAGGGGAAGGTAAAACAATTGTTGGGGGTAAAGGCTACTTGAACATAGAAGTGGGAAAAATCAGGTTAGTGAGAGCAGCTATTTCAAGCAGTGCGTGTTTACTTCTCATAAGGTTACATATTAGTACTTCTGATTCCTATCAGACCTACCCAAACCAGCATTTGATATTTTTTTCAGGTATTAACCTCTGTGAAAGTGGATGCTACAGTTGGAACTAAGGATTATAACTGAAATTACTCTTACTTAAACACCACATTTTGTATCATATTTACCAAAATGTCCTTTAGAAATTATTATTGGCTTGCCTATCCCAATACCAAAGACAACATTTGGGTTTACATTCACCACTTGATACGGCATTTCTTCATATAACCATCCATCCATTTTGACTCTTACTCTATTCTACTCTTATTTCACTTTCCGTTAATTCACCCACTGGCTTCAGAATTATTAACAACTATATGTTATTTTTGATGTCCAATGTACTCCTAGTTCTAAAGTGTAAATTTAATGAGTGTTCAGCAACTAATGAGGTGAAAGAGTCTGAATTTTTTTTTCCCAAACAAAAAGTCTCCATCCTTTTCTGAGCTATGTTAACATGAGTTTGTTTAGGGTTTTTTTTTTTCATAGATTTTGGTAAACAATTAAACATACTTAGGCCCTAGCAATGTGAGTGATTTCTACACATGAACTTTTCTATCCTTAGAGTTGCATATAGAAATCAGTGAATCCAGGCATCCATGTCTATAACTTCAGATGCTGAATGGGAGCTACTGGTATGAACCATCACCCTTTAAACTGAGATGCATAAACCGAGAGTCTTTTGATTCAGCAGCGTCAATGAATGAAGTCCACAGTGATCAACGCAGTAAAGAGTGGTCTTGGGAGCTGTATGATCTCAGGCCAGGCTTTATTTTTTTTTAACGGAAGTCTTCAAATTCATTTTGTTAAAGTACATTAAGTTGCCCAATGTTGTGCTAAGGACATTAGAAGTCACGAGCTTTGATAAAGGACAGAGCCTTGCACAGTCTCAAACAGACTAGAAAGTTTACATTGCTTAAATTTTTTGAAGAATTATATTTAAAAGTCAGTGATTATTACCCTCAACAAAATTTTTCACTGATTAAAAATTGGATAAAATAAGTTGCTCCCTCCATAAAAATTCAATTAAAAAATAGCAAAAAAATCTACTTTAAAAGCAAAAAAAAAAACCCAACTACTTTAAAATCTGTTTTGAAAAATTTAAAGTAAATCTACTGTAAGTCAACTACGTTCTATGAAAAAGCTGAATTTAGCTATCTTCACTTAGGAAAAAAAAAAAAAAATACCTGGAGGCAATGGAGTGCTAGGGCTTAAGGTATGATGTGACCTAATGGGAAACACAATAAAAAATTGTATATAAGTGCAAATCTGCTCTAGACATCCAGTGAACTGTCTTCACTACAGAAGTACAGTCTTTTTCCCTTAGGATTCTTAAGCAAGAGGTTTTCCCCATCTTTCCTTTATGTATGGTAAAACCTTGGTTATTATACTGACTGGATTATGAATTTTAATAGCAAGCAGGCATCAAATACAAATTGAATTATATCAAAGGTATGTATTCTTTTATAGTCTAATAAAAAGTCCTTAAGTATCGGTATAGAAATCTGGATTTTCCACACTTTCCAGGTACTTAAATCATAATTCCTATTTTGTTATAAATATTTAATGCATTGTATATTATTTATCATTTTGATTATTGCAGTAGGCTTTCACAAAAATGAGTGCACAGATTGTAAATTTGTTTGGTTCTTGGCATTTGCTTTATTTTTTCTAAGAAATATTGGCATTGTCCAGAGTTCTTGATCAAAAATTTTCTAATTTCCAGAGTCCTTCACTTTTCACATTAATTGTGTGACTTTTAAAAAGCACAGTTGTGCTACAGTATAAAGGAGCTAATGCAGGGTGCAGAAAAATAATATGCCGAGAGCCAAAGACTACTGCCTTTTCTGAATCTTGAGACCCAACAGAAACTATTATTTCTGTTTGAGGTGTATCCTTCCAAATAATAAATGACAAAATATGTCTGCCCAACTGAATCTTAACCTGGTTGAGCGCAGATCTCTCTAATGAAATCTGAAATTAAAGAATACAGTGTCCTGACAAGTTGGAAGTGACAGAATGCAGGTCCTGCCTTAATTACTTAATTAATTTATTACTTAATTACTTAATTACTTAATTACTTAATTACTTAATTAAGGTTGCTGCCTTAATTACTCAGGGTTAGTGATGACTACATTACAACCCCATATGACTTTCTCAAAAATCGATCAAATTAGTGAAAGGAAAAATTTCATTCCTTGACTTGATTCTGAAGATTTTTCTTCTCCCTCTTCCCCAGGGTATGCTTGTGTGCAGTTTGAGTCTAGCAACTTAGGTGCACTTTAATATATTAGTAGCTGAAATACTGGCATCTGAAAACTATATCGAAGTCTGTGTGGTTTTTACACTGTTATTTTCTCAATTTATGTGCACATGAAAAGTCACAACTCGGTCCTGAGGTTAAATTATTATTTTTAAATTTATTACATTTATTATATCCTAATTTCTTAAAGATCTCAGATATTGAGAAGAAAATTGTAGTGTTGGTGTTTATCGCATTTTACGAATTAGGAAATGTATGGTTTAAGCAAAAGCTCATTGTAAGACATTTCCATTGACTTAGACTCTTATCAAGCTCTTGAGGGCGAAAACGACCTGCCATCACCAACCACTCTCCTTGTTGGATTGCATTATTTATACCTTATTAGTGCTTTCCATTGTTTCCAAGTAGTTTCTCTAAAGCAAATAAACATGGTGAGCTGTAACAAAGGCTTTGAGAGGTATACGTATGAAAGTGAAAAGGTATCTTTATTCCTAGCCAGATGACAACCACTACATGCAGGTCAGGTTGTTTCAGTGGACATGTCAAAAGGAAGTATCCACTTAGGCAAAGGGAATATTTCTGTAGTTGTAAAATAGTTATATCTCTTTATGCAGAAGTCTGTTGTTGGGTCTAGAGAAAATACTGAACAAGACACTGAATAAGAAGTGAGATTATTAACATTCTTTTTCATCCTCCTTAATGGTTTGAAAATCTTGCAAGTATTCCAAACATGCAGTGAAAGATAAGAACATGTGGTGCTACATGCATTTCTGGCTAATGTGAAATGAAAATTTTCCACTTGAAGTATAGCTCATAAGTGAGAACTGCTAGGAATTTCCCTATTCTTCCTTTGTATCTAATAAAATTGTCCATTTGATGTCAGCCTTTCCTACTTCTGTTTTTACTGGATTGTCAATACTCTCCAAAAATTCACAGGTTTTGGAATATAACCACAGGTTTTTCAGCATGCTGATTTAATTCACATTAGTGAATTAGTGGTAGTCAAGACACCCTTATAACTTGCTAACTCAAAGCAATCATAATATTTGAATCTTCATCCATATCCATCTTTGAGAACAAATAATAGGCATATAAAAATTTAAGAGCCTTTTCAAATCATGCATCATGTTAATTATTAGGAATGATTTTGTAGTTAAGACATTGTACAGGGATTCATAAGGCATAAGTTTATTTCCTGGCTCTTCCATGTGCTTGCTGTGCTGTATTAAATTTTTTGTATCAGCATTTTAAAGACAGCTAATGATGGCTCGTGTTGCCTAAATCATGTTGACATTTACTATTTCAATCTATACTACTTTTCTTTCCAGTTGTCCTTATCAGCACATTTTATGGCAAGAAACAAAATTACTAAGATAATGATGTATCATTGTACTAGAGAAGTAGTCCAGATGTAAACTATGTTCTCAAAAGGTTATTGATTAGAAATGTGCTTAGCAAATACATAGTCTGAATTTATACACGTAACTTCTCTAACTTACTTTGTAAACCTTGGCATTTGTGTCTCAATTATGGCTGTGTAAAGTATGGAACAATAATCTCATTGATGTATTCAGTCAAAGGATGGGCATGTATCTGAAGTGTAAGAATTTAAAGAGGCAAATCTCAGATTTTACTCTTATTACATTATGTAAGAAAAAAAACACTTAGATTTGCTGTTTCTTAAGTATTCTAGACGTGTTTAAAACCATAATCTCAAGTATATTCTGAAACATAGTTTATTAAAATAGTTCACATCAAACCCAAATCATAGCCCAGAAAAAAGCTTTATGTACAAAAAGAAAGCCACTTTTTTTTTTAATTTACCTGGGATCCCCCCTGTGAAGAGAAAATACAAGAATCTCTGAAACTGTTAATTTTCTGAAACAGACATCTGTGACCACTAATACAAGAGTTGGGTCCTAGAATTCTTGGACCATGTGCTTTGTTTTACCTTCATTTTTATGGATATGTAGATAATAACACCACTAACATTTATTAAAATATTAGAAAGTCACCAAGAAGAAAGTCAGCACTTAAAAAACATTTTACAATAGTATTTAGATTGATGTCCACCAATATATATTATTGTTTCAGATTTTTTTTCTGAACTTAATTCAAGGTTCAGCCTTCCAGTGTTAGATTTACATTATGTTTTCCTGCACACTGTCCTCCTATCAGAGGAGGGCCACGAAGATGATCAAAGGGCTGGAGCACCTCTCCTATGAAGACAGGCCGAGAGATTTGGGGTTGTTCAGCCTGGAGAAGAAAAGGCTCTGGGGAGACATTATAGTGGCCTTCCAGTATCTAAAGGGGGCCTACAGGAAAGATGGGGAGGGACTCTTTATCAGGGAGTGTAGTGATAGGATGAGGGGTAATGGTTTTAAACTGAAAGAGAGTAGTTTTAGGTTAGATACTAGGAAGAAATTCTTTACTCTGAGGGCAGTGAGACACTGACACAGGTTGCCCAGAGAAGCTGTGAATGCCCCATCCCTGGAAGTGTTCAAGGCCGGGTTGGATGGGGCTTTGAGTAACCTGCCCTAGTGGAAGGTATCCTTGCTCATGGCAGGAGGGTTGGAACTAGATGATCTTTAAGGTTCCTTCCTGCTCTAACCATTCTATGATTTTACTATCTTGCTATATATCATTAAAGCTAAGTAGGAATGTTAAATCCAAAACTTTTCCTGTCAGTATATGTTTTCTTTCCTACAAGGTGGATTCATAGCCTGAATTTAATATAGCTACATCTTTTGAACATATTGAGGAGGCTTTTGTGTACATATAAAAGATACAGCTTTCCATCAGGTTTAAATATTTTAAATATTTTTTTAAGAGGTTGATCTTGAAAATGTAAGGGCAGAGATGAAATTCTGGACTCTTTAAATTCAGTGGAAGTAGTCTTTCATTCTGCTGTTTCAACCCTATGGGATCCCTTTTCTTTCGCATTGTTATATTAATCAAGTTACTGTCATGAAATCACACCTACATAAAGAAAGCACATTATGACCAGCCAATATTATAATTTATGTATACAATATTGAATTCTTGTTCTTTAGTTTGGCCAAAAGCTCCTTTTCTACCAGATGATCTGAAGTCAAAATGGGTCAGTTGGCATAATAAAGATATAATAAGGCACTGTTAAAAATACCTGAAAATTTCAGTTCTGAACAGAGCTGTAGGCTTCTTTCTTCCAGTTTCACAGCATAAATCATTTATGTTATCCAGGTATGATGAATATTAAATGATCTATAGAAGAAATCATATTAACAGACTTTTTTTATTATTAGAACGACTGCAGGGAATTATGGTCAGTCACTTCAGTGAAAGACTGTAAGGCAAAATAATAAAATATGAAGATTGGATAATAAATCATTTCAATCAAGTTTGAAAGTAATAAACATACAGAAGCTAAAAAGCTAGCGCTTTGACTAATGGAGCCGTGAATTTCCTACTCCTTCAGGGCTTAATTCTTCCTTCTGCTGGACACATACAATTGCAAACATCATGTCGTTCTATGAAAATGTATCTATACATTGAGAAATATATCTACTTTATTTTTTACCTTTAGGCATTCACCTTGAATTGTAAAAGGATGTCAAATTACAGTGCTCTCAGATTCTTGTGACAAAAATCTTATCCTAACCATTTATTTGCTTAAAGAAATAACTCAGTCAATGTTGTTTTGACTTGATGGCTACTGAGCCAATTTACTTTCCAAGGAAAGATGATACCTCTGTCTGATATGTAGTACATAAAAGGTAATATTCTGGTTTTCCTCCTCATCATGACAAATTCCTAGGTCAGGATGAGACACTGTTTTCAGAACATCCTTAATCTTCCTCTGACTCTATTCTTTTGATGTGCGTTATATAAATATTGTATAATATATAATCAAAATGATATGGTTATTTGGCACAGTAGCTGCAAACTTTAAAATCATTGGCATGTCATCTGCTCTGATCCTTGTCTCTAAAAATGCTGGTCATTTCCTGTATGATAGTATTTTAATTATAAAGGTGGTTAATGACAACTTTAGCCTGCTTTGTAACTGCTTTAAAATCTATGACACAAAAAGTTTACTAGGTTTAATTAGTCTTATTAAATACTAAATGTATCTAAAATATCATTCCTTTCATATTTTAGCTTGGTTTGTGGGTTGCAGTCTCTGCTTTGCCCTTTTAGTTAACAGTTTCTCTATCTTCCTTCCGCTCAAGTAATTTTATTCTCTTTTTTTAATTTGTTTTTCCACAGCCTGAAGAAAACTCAAAATAAAACGGGAAAATGTTATTAGAATTGTCACGTTGAATCAAAGTTTCCATTCCACAAAAGCATTTTTGGGGTGAACTTTATTTTTGTTTTTCTTACGGAGCCCTCTTTTTACAGATAACACAGGAAAAGAGGTTGTTGGCTTCTTTTTCAGTTCAGAATGAAAGTGGATTACAAGAAGTCCAAATCTAAGTACCAAGCTATTCTATACTAACTTGACATATACTAATGGCAGGTCAAGAATGACAAATCCCACCTCATCAGTGACCTTGAACAAGTAATGTTTTACCCAATGCAGTGGAAAGTGCTTAAGGATGCCATACATTAGAACAAGAGGTTTGTTGCCTGGCAATCATCAATGGACTGAAACTGCTTGTGAGCCTTAATTTTTTTTTTTTCAAGAACAATGTTGCCTACTAAAAGTATGTTCTTAATGTGTCTTCTTAAAAGGTTTGTCTTGTCCCCTGTCCAGTCAGGGGGCCTAGTCAAATGAACTAAGCACACATCTGGGAACTGAAGAGAGGGTATTTACTACTCGCACTCTGACTTGCATTATAGTTCTAGAAAGAACGTATACTTCTTTATTTTTCACTTTTTTTCCTGTCTGAGAAACAGGCTATTATCTTACCCTTTTTCTGTCCTAGCCTTTTATAGACTGGACCTGAGATGGCACATTTTGTTTCCTATGCCTTTCTTATGCCTTTATTTCTATGCCTATGCCTTTATTTCCGACTACCTTATATTAAGGCAGCCTTTGGGCTTATAAATGGAAAATAAAGTATCCTTGTTGAATGAAAAGGCTATAAAATATCTGGGAGAGAAAGCCTACAACAATGTATGAGCCTATTCTGAGGATGTCTGTCAATGTCCTTATATTACCTAACACTTCTAACAATTGCATCTTTGTCATGAAAATAGAGTCTATCCTTCCTGAATAATTATGATGGGAGTATCATCATGTATAAGGCAATTTCTGTCAATTCACTTATTCTTGCAGAAAGATATTTGAGATCTCCAGTCATTCATAGTCCTACTTCCTTCATAATTTTTCTTACCTTTCTGTTTTTATTTACAGCCCAAAATGATCGTGATTTTTTTCAGACAATTGCCTGTGGCTCTTTCACAAGTGACCTGTAATGTCTTATTATTATTTAGTCAATTCATTGTATAACACCCAAGTATAATTTGTGTTTACATCTCAAGAAAATGCAAGACTTGTTACCCCAGAAGAAGTAAGAGACCAGAAATAGACAAATGTCTCTGTGTTTCACTAATGGAAGACAGTAAGAATATGATTTTACATAATTGCTTCATATGCTTTTTGATTCTTCATTAGTCATTATCTCTGTGTGCTTTGTAGTAACTGCTACAAGAAGGACATAATATAGGTGCAGAAACTGTTGCCTTTTACTAGATATAATATTTGAGACATCACATCTAATAATGTTCCCATCAGCTAAGGTGTAAATTACCATTTCCTGCATCTTGGAGGTAGAATTCAACAGGTACTCAAGTACAAGCCAGCTAAAAATTCCTGACCAATACTGAAAACGTTAACTGATACCTAAAAGAGAAGAAGTAGCTCTTCCTAGAAAGTGTCAGAGGGAGGGAAGTGCAGGAGTGTCATTTGATGAAGAGAAAGCAAGGGTGGATAGGCAGACATAATGTCAGAACTGAAATATAGGTCATATTTGGTATTTTATCTTATTTGTGGGCTTTTCTTTTAGAAAAGAAATCCTGTGATAAAGTGAAGTAAATGACTGTCTGAAAAGTGGTGCAAACCAGTTATAACTAAATCTGTCTGGGGTGAGCAGTCACCGTTATATAATTCCATAGTAAGCAGCCTCAAGGTGCATGTTCTAAAGAGAAAAGGACACACTTCTTAGAAAAGTCTAAATCAGTTAAACTCTTTTTAGCAAGTCTTCGTTGGACAACAAAACCTAATGTAAAATGTAGTATGCCCCGGTACTCCTGCTGAAGAAGAGAGATCACTTTAGAGCTGGAAAAGTAGCTGGTGGGCAATACACGCTGGAAGGTCAACTGCAGCTTGGTTGAGGCTTTACTACAAGACAAGATAAAACCTCAGACTTTACAAGCTTTATGGATTACCATAGCAAGAAGAGAGAACTCCAGTGTTACTATTTTTGCACTTTGGGAAAGAGGAAGCTGCTTATTGACTGTTACCATCTTTTTCCTTCCTTGGGCATTTTCTTCTTTTCTTTAAGTAGTATTTTGTTAAGCCATTTTAGAGTACAACAGTATAGTTCACTGAGCCCTGAGACAGTTCAGTTTAATTTAGGGTAAGTTTTTCAATTGGGCATTAATTTTTGATTCTCAGAATTGAACTTTGCCTTCTCTGTTTCCAGTTAGGAGTTGGAAGAGGGGTGTGCTGAAAAGAAATCTAAATCTTCTGACTGTGTTCTCTTGCCTTCAACCAGTAAAAAGTTTGGGGTTTATAGCCTCAGGTAAAAATGTGTATACTTTTTTTTTCTTATCTCTTGTGAGTTTTTCTATCTACTATTAAGACATCCTTGTTATTCCTCCTTGTTTGTTAACAGGTCTGTACTAGCACTAGAAGCTAACATCCCTGAATTACCTTCAGTGTCAAGTTTGTACAATAATTTCCCAGCAGGGAGCAAGGGAGAAGTCAGACAACCAATTCTTAGTCTTGTAAGGTTGTGCCACATGAGTCAGAACTAATTGTGGCTGATGACTACTTCAAAGGAAACTGTGTAAAATGTAAATGCACTGTGAATGGAGTGAAACAGGGAACAGCAACAAAACAGCTTCAGGTGGAGCTGGAAGTCTGCTAGGGAGTTATGTTTGAGTCATTCCAGCTCCATACTAGGTAGATGGCTAATATGTTTTGTGACCTTGTCTCTGTTCACCTTTTGCAAATGAATAGCTTTCTCAGGTATCTGTTAAACAGTTCTTACAAGATTGCTTGTTTCTGTTTCCTTTTTTAAACCTATTCAGAAGTTATTTTTCTTTTTTACTACTTATTCTTTTTTCTTCCTCAAAACAGTGTTCTGTTCCAGGAGCTGTTTACAGTTTTTACCTTTGCTTTGATCTTCTTCAGTCCTTTTTTGTGCATTTGATTTGTAGTTTTCACTTTTCTCTTCTTGTCAAATCACAGTTCTCTGTTGTAGCACTCACCACTGCAGATACTTGATACAAGACTCCTGCTGTAAGAATGGAAATAATATAAAACTTTTCATAACTATCCATGTCATGTGATGGGAGCCTGGAAATGAAATTACACTCTTCATAACACTGTGACACATTCACTACTTTTATAATGCCACCTTTTCCCTTTGCTAAAGAAGTAGTTTTCAGAACTTGAGAAATCACTAGTACTGAAGTGTCTACCTATCGCATTGCAGAACTCCACAGTAGTCAGAAACATACACTGCTGCTCTTTGCTTAAGGGGATCCATTTAAAATGCCATCACTATGCCAATATTCTATTTCCCTGTAGTCTCCTTCGTCAACAATCATCTATTTCCTTGTAATTCATAACGACAGAGTAACTGTGGATCCCACTTCTCAGTGAGACAAACTTAGCTCTTCTGGCACTTGATTCTCCCTCTCTGGTGACAGCACGATTCAGTAACTTACAAGATCCAGCCTTTACTGAGGGAGTCTAGACATTTCTTGGCTAGTGAGCTGAGTATGTAAAACTAACATTTGCTTTCATATACTTCATGTTTGCAGGACATGTTCAAATGCTAGAAAGATTAATTTTCTCAGAAGAAATTAATCCTAATTTAAATTCTTTAACTTAAATTTATGTATAAAACATATATATGCTTAAGCAAATATACTTTTTTATATATATATACTCTAACATATATACATGTGTATATATATACTCTAACAAATACCCCATAGCCTTGTCTTACAGGAATATAAATGAAAAACAGTAACCCATAAAGGGTTGTTTCATAGGACAGAAATAAAATGTCTAGTTCACGAATACATCATTAAGATATTGTTACAAAATTTCTCTTGAAAAAATGAAGTTAATCAGATATTTGACTATTTATTTTTAAATGTAAAAAAAAGTGTGGGTTTTTTTAAGTGCTGTCTGTGGGTTTTTTTAATGTTCTCTAGCTATATCATAATACTGAATCTATAGAAAAAGGTACTAATTACATCAATGTACAAAGGGTCTTGGAGGACCTCACACAGGATAAAGGCAATAAAAAAGACAGAGGAATAGAAAACTACAAAAAGATAGCAATTTAGTCCAGCTTGGCTATGCTGTTAATATTTCTCCATTCACAATAAATGCCAACAAAACATCTTCTGTCTTTTGCTTTCTGGCTACAAATTTATGTGATCTTTTTATTTGTTATGTATGTTTCCTTTTCAAAAGTACTAGATGGAGACTCCAAAGCTCTGGAGTCACAATGAAGAACTTGTGAAGCTGCTGTCCTATATTTCTGAGTGGAATAACACCTACACACACAGTGGCATCATGTTCTACTGTCAAAACATACTATAACAGTGTCGTTTTTAGTGTTATTTTTGCTTCACTTAATACCAAGGAGAATTGTCCTTTTGTTCATTAGTTTTACTTTGAAAATCCAAATAGGCTAGTTGGGGGTGATGATTTCATAACCTATCTGGGCCATCTGTTTCGATACTTTGCAATCCCAGCTGTCTTCCCTGTCCAACTAGAGACTTCTGGTTTTTATCTTATCCTGTGTTGACAGGAAAAATAGCTCATTTTCTTCTTCTTTTCAGGTATATGCTGTGTATATGAAGTTTTATACTGCATCTCTTCTCCCTGGATTAAAAAAATCCAGTTCCTTCAAACCATTCTTATATCTTATGTTTGCAGGTTACCTACTATTCTTATTGCATTCCTTGGATTTTGTCCAGTTGGTCCACCTATTGCTTAAGTTGGACACAGTCTGCAGCTGAGATCCTACAGGTACCACATATAGTGAATTGATTACTTTGCTTTCCCTGTGTCCCACAATGTTTGCCTTTCTGTCAGAATGGCAATATTCTTGACACTTTTCTTTAGTTGTGATCAAATTCTGATTTTGGAGGAATTGCCTATTGACAAAAAGACAACTTGCATTTATCCATCCAAGATTGCTTCCAATAATCTCGCAATTTATTCTAATCCTGTCTTCTGATATGTTTTTCAGCCTTCAAAGAGTGGTGTTGTCTGGGAACTTATTGAATATATGATTCATCATTCAGGTTGACATCATGTCTTAAGACAAACTGAGGAAAACAGTTCTGGCTCAAACTCACTCCATCTTCACAAGTAAATAGTCCAATTTGTATATACCTAAGTGCAACAGTAATTAAAATCATTAATGGAATTTAATAACAATCCTTGGGTGATGAGATATTTGTAGGATAAGGTTCATAAGGATGGATAACAGAATGACAATCATAGCTTTTTTTATTAATGATGCATTCTTTTACATATTTGATAAGTTTACCACTAACACGATTGTAGGAGTCATATTAAACAGACCCAAATAAAGAGTATGTTAGTAGTAGTCCAGCAATAAGAAGATCGACTTAACAGACTTGTGCATCATCCCATAGGCAATATTCAGGTTCTGTTCACAGTGTTAGAAAAATCAGTGCTACAGTAGGTCATTCAGCTGCCTGATGCATCTATAGCAAACTTATACTTAAGAACAAAGTTTCAAAGGTCTCTTAGAAGTATGTCTCCTTAATTCATAAACATATATCTTTTGGAAGTAAACTCAGTAAAATCTGTTCTACAAAACTAATCAGTTTGCAAAGATGTTTTAAAATCATTCACAGATACATCTTTTTTTTCCCCTTCTGAAAATCTCAGATATAGATACAGATTTAGCTATAAACATGAGCATACAGATAGGGATGTCAGTTGGATTTTGAATTGTTAGCAAAGAAATTATGATTTTTGTAAGTCTCATCTGGAAAACTTCCTGGTCAAGAGAGTAAAGCTTTCTGAATGTTTACCAGGGCCAATGATTTCACTATCCCAGACCTAATTCAAATGAAACTATTGCATAGCATAAACACCTTAACCTGTGAAAACATTCTAAGGATCCTGTGTTGTATTTCACAGGAATTTGCTGAGCTCCAAGTCACACAGCAAGTATAAACCCCTGTGCAATACACTAGGTCTATATCGGCTTCAGAAATGCCTGACAAATGCAATAAATTACTTCATGGAACATAAATTGAATAACCATATACTTTCAGTTACTTAAGTGTAGTGCTCTGCTCTGTAGTCAGTTGTCCATTTATTGTATCTTAATTTATTTATGGTTATTTGGTAATACAGAGACAAACACAAGACAGTGAGTGAGCTACCATTTCAGTAAAACTTCTAATATTCTTGTAAATGGATAAAAGGAAACAAACCCAGGCAAAGTGCCAATTTTCCTGCTACATATTAATTAAGTTTACTGTAGCTCTTTCATCACTGAACCACAATATCAGTATGTTAGTCCATTACTTTCATGGAATCTGCTTTTCTGTGTGTATAATGACTAGGAACAGAATTCATCCCTTTGGAAACCATCAGGGATGAATGTGGACCTGCTGACAATTCACTTAGGCCTGAAGTATAAGTAGTTTCAGCATAAATTAAGCAGATTTTTCATTTATACAATCAGGAAAACAGTCTATGTGTTGAGCTAAATTTGTATTTCCTAAGAGCTTTCAGGTTGCACAGCTTCTCATGAGGCTGCAAAGAAGTTCTGTGTTCTCTCTGTAAAGAATGACCACAAAATGGTAGTTTTCAATTCTTGGAGAAGCAAGGCGGGGAGCCAGCAGAACGGCCACCTTATACTTCCGAAGGGCAGACTTTAGCCTGTTTAGGAGCATGATTAAGAGTGTCCCTTGGGAGACAGTCCTGAAGGGCAAAGGTGCCCAGGAAGGCTGGTCATACTATAAGCAAGAACTCTTAAAAGCACAGGAGAAGGCCATCACCATGTCCCAAAAAGTGAGACGATGGGGAAGAAGACCAGCCTGGCTAAATAGAGAGCTTTGGCTGGAACTCAGAACAAAAGGAAAGTTTACATTCATTGGAAAAGGGGGTTGGCAACTTATGAGGAATACCAAGATGTAGTGAAGCTATGCAGGGGGAAAATTAGAAAGGCCAAAGCCCGAGCAGAACTCAGCTTGGCCACTGTGGTTAAAGATAGTAAGAAGAAGTTCTCTCAGTATATCGATAGAAAAAGGAAGACTAGGGAAAATGTAGGCCCACTGATGAATGAGATCAACACCCTAGTGGTGGAGGACACAGAGAAGGCGAAGTTACTGAATGCCTTCTTTTCGTCAGTCTTCGCTGCTAAAGCTGTCCCTCATGAATCCCAGACCCTGGAGGCAAGGGGGAAGGTCTGGAGAGAGGAAGATTTTCCCTCAGTTGAGGAGGACTGAGTCAGAGACCACTTGGCCAAGCTGGGCATCCATAAGTCCATGGACCCTGATGGGATGCACCTGCGAGTGCTGAGAGAGCTGGCAGGTGTTGTTGTTAGACCACTCTCCATCATCTTTGGAAGGTCATGGGGAACAGGAGAGGTGCCTGAGGACTGGAAGAAGGCCGACATCACTCCAGTCTTCAAAAAGGCCAAGAAGGAGGACCCAGGGAACTACAGGCCGGTTAGTCTCACCTCTGTCCCTGGGAAGGTAAGGGAGCAACTTGTTCTGGATGTCATCTCCAAACACATTGAAGAACAGGAAGTTATTGGAAGTGATCAACATGGATTTACCAAGGGTAAATCATGCTTGTCCAATCTGATAGCCTTCTATGATGTTATAAGTGGTTGGCTGGATGAGGGGAGAGCAGCAGGTGAGGTGAGGTGGATTGAGAGCTGGCTGTGTGACAGAACTCAGAGGGTTATGATTATGCGTTGAAGGAGGATGGAGCCAGACTCTTTTCAGTGGTTCCCAGTGACAGGACAAGGGGCAACGGGCACAAGTTGGAACATAGGAAATTCCATTCAAACACAAGAGAAAAAACTTCTTTACGGTGAGGATGACAGAGCCCTGGAAGAGGCTGCCCAGGGAGGTTGTGGAGTCCCCTTCTCTGGAGATTTTCAAGACCCGCCTGGATGCAGTCCTGAGTAATGTGCTCCAGGCATTCTTGCGTCAGCAGGGAAGTTGGACTAGATGATCTCTAGAGGTCCCTTCCAACTCTGAAAGTTCCATGATTTTCTCTCTCTCTTTTTTGACGCTAGTCTTAAATATCTGGGAGGAAAAACATGGAGCACAGCTTATTCCTAAAGGCATGAATGTAAGAGTGGAAAATAGCTGAAAGCAGGCAGAGCCTTTTTTTGCAATTGTACTGGAACTGAATATAAATACTCAATACCTACCTTCAGGAATGCATAGTTTATAGTTCTTTGAAATCTCGGGATATATTTTCCATGAGATTTTGGCCCCTGTAGGCTGTAGAGTGGCTGTTCTTACTTTCCCCATGACCAAATGAAGAACAGGGCTATGATTGTATGTACTTGACAGTTATGCTTTCTCTGAATGAAGCATGGGCCTGGCATGCACATGTAAAGCACTATTATGTAAAAGCTACACTATATTAATACAACCCTGTTGCTTGGAATAGCATTATTATAAGTGAAAAGTAACGGTGTCAATATAAACTTCTGGATATTTTTTGTTTGTTTTGTATATGGAAATCTGACATAACAGCCACTAAAACTGAGCTATAAGTAGAAAACAAAGTGTTTCTAAAATCATGAATCAATCAAAACAGTGTTCAAAAGTCATTTAAGAAGTCCAGTAACCAATAGCTGTCAAACTCAAAGGAGTTTTAAAACACTTTAACCCCCTTAGTTTTTTAAATAAGAAGATTTAGTTTTGTTATTTAAACAGTGTTTGGAATATAAATTAAGAAGAACTGAGAGTTTAGATATAGATGAAGACATTCAAAATGTGGTTAGCAGAGAGAGGGACTGCAGACTAATTCTTGCAAAGTGGAATAAACCAGCAAAGTTTAAGCAGGCAATATGGCTACTGGAGTTTGCACTGTCAAAGTATTCTGCAGAAACACAGAATCCTTGAGACTCAGTCCCTTCAATTACGAGGAAAGATCTAGAATTATTTAAGGCAATTTTTCCCAAATTTTAGAAAGCAACCACATAAGAATGTGAAAATGTATGGGTGTTAATCTGGCAATGAAAGCATCAGGCAAGAACAGCTTTGTAAAAATACCATTCTTAGGAAAGTATAACAGTCAGGGTGCTTCCTCTTGATATTTCTCGACCTGTTAGCTTGAAAATCTAGATTTAACCATTTTATAAAAAACTTGCTATTTTATTACTTGTCTTTTGCTTCTCTCTCCATATTTAACTATCACTATGCTTAAGAGTATATAAATTTTAATAAGCCATATTATTACTAACAAAATAATAAGTAATGCATGATAATGAACGATGCAATCTGAGAAGTTAAGTCATAGGCAGAAAAATAATATGAATTTGGGGGAAAAAAGTCTTTTTCCAACAGAAATACAAACCCAAATCTATTTCACGTTTGCCCATATTGGCAATCACCCCACTTCTGCTATCAATATTTTTTCATTGGAACTTTGGATGCAGAGCCTTCAAGTAATATGCAGAAGAGGAAGAACATAGGAGGAGGTGATTTGAACAGTCATTCTGTTGATGACTTGCAGTACCACTCACTTGTAATGGTAGTGAAATTTTTGAAAGAGTATTTTTGTCATCAAAATAGTCAGACAGTTTGCACAGTCAAACATCATGATTGCAAATTAAAGCACTAAAAGAAGAACACAGGTTGAGAAGAACGAGCCTAAATTTAGAATCCCATGAGGTGCTGTGATGCTTTTGAACAGCATCTGACATCTAGCTGTCTAAAATTATAAATTTGGAGGACATTCAAATTAGTGAAAAGTAAAGTACTCCTCAGTTCTATTAACCATTTTAGCAAAACAAATACTTCAAAACAGAATACTTACAGGTTAAAGTTACAATAGCTTTTCATGTTTCTCAGCTGATCATTCAGTTGAAATCCATCAGGAAGAGCACTATATTGTGTAAGAGATATTGCCTCCTTTAAAGTTCACACCAATATAATGTAGTGTCATAGGAGAGCTTTGCAAATACTAGAAGAAATATTTGTTATAATTTTTTCAGTTGTTTTTCTTTTCATTTTGTGATTATCTAGAAAATGAGAATTTTAAGAAATTTTTGAATGGCTACAGTTTGTTTTGTTTCACAGTCTCATTTACTTTTTTGTACCCTAGAAAATATCCATGAAAGAGTGAAAACCCTATAACAGATAATAATGCTGAAAGTATTTTCTTAGAAAATGAAGACACTGGATCAATTTTCTGATTAGGTTGATTTAGATAGGTAAGTTAAACCCATTTATTATTTGATTACTCCCTCTATTTGTAAAAATTGTAGCCATAATTTACATTATAATTTATGAGAAAACATTTGAAAATGCATATGTAAATAGCTCCTTGGTGAATGTTCATTTCTTTCTTAAGAAAATATTATTCAAAAATGGTGTGTTTTTTTTTTTTTTAATTCAATTAACATTCTGGAGATGTATTAGGCAAAAAAAATCACCTTCTTTCCAAATGGATCTGATGTGAATAAAAGACGAAATTCAGGATTCCACTTTTTCTTAATTTTCAAATTAATCAAAAATCTGAAAAAAAAGCTTCTGATTTGATTCTGAATGAGTTACTTGATGCTTTTGTTTAGTTAATTGGTGAAGTAAAAAATAAATTTTATTAACACATCCATTTTTGTGATATAATTTCTGTAGTTTTCCATGGCAAAAGTCCAAGCCTTCAGAAATTTTGTTTGATATAAAAGCATCAGCCAGAAAGCCTGAAAAAGAGACAATTATTGCTACCAATCCCTATAAATCTGTATAGAATGAATAAATGATAAATGGCTTACTGGTTTGACTAATATCACTTAAGGACAAGTAAAATCAATTGAACAGAGTGTCACTTAATGTCTGTTTTCCCTAGATAGAAACTCTATTTGTTCTTCTGGACAGGCCAGCATGCCTTAAGCCGATACAGTTTTAATTCAAATGATCCTAGTCACATGCCTTCAGTCAAAACAGACATTGGGAGTGGAAGTGTGAAGTGGTTAGTCATAGGTCACTTTTCAAGTAGGCAACTGGTATGAGGGGCTGAAGCTAGCAAAATGAAAATAATTTATTAGAATGGAGGAAACTGCAAATACAGAATATGATGAAGTATAGAAGTCAGCTGAAATAATAAAAAAAAGGAGGTCATAGTAAAAGCTAAGATTACAGTTACCAGAACTGAATGCAACAGCAACTGAACAGATCAAACTTCTCAGCTGTAGAATGCAGGAGGTGAGGCTCAGGGAAAACAAAAGTAGCAGAAAACCTTGCTAACTCAACTCTTAAAGGATAATGGCCAAAGATCTCCCAAAGGAAAAACTTATCCTCTGGGACAAGCGTGGTCTTCGTATTCTTAAATTAGCATTGAATTAAATACCAGAAGCATTTCTAGAGTATTGAGGAGGAAAAGTGGAAGGAAGAAGTCTGCTCTGAAATTTATGTGTCATTGTCGCCAGTGGAGATTGCTATTTCATGAATTGTTAATCTTAGGTGAACATTGAGACTAATTTGGGGGAAGACTTCACACTATAACACTTCACAACTATAACATTCACAGGAAAATGCCAAGATGTATTGCTGAGCTTCCTGACTTCCTGCAATGGGCTCAAGCCAGAGAATGTCTGTCTCTCTCTCCCCCCTTTGCCATTCCTCTCTCACACAAAAATGTACACAGATATTATTTGCAGGCCAAGTCCTTCACTTGACTGAATGTGATTGATTGGAATTCTGTGAATTCTGTGTTATGACTCATAACATATCTTGCTTGCCTTAAAACTCAAATATGAGTACTGTTAGCTATTTAAAACTTTCAGCTTTCAAAAAATAAATAAAAATGAAAAATAAGTAAGGTCTTAGACATCACAGTTGCTAGTGAACCTTTGAAAATGTAACCTATAGCTCTATGACTTGGGATTCAAAAGGCAATTACAAACATATCAACTGTAGTCTTTAATAAGTACTCATAAATCTTTGGGGTGTGACTCATGATTATTCCATGCGAATACTAGTGATACTGCTGTATCAATTAATTAATATTTATTTTACTTTAGTTCCTAGAAACTAATCGTGGACCACGGCACCTCATGCTAGGCACCCTGAAGTCCATGGCCAAACAGATGCAGTCTAATAAAGGAGCCAAGCCTTGACTAGCCTAGCAGTCATCTTCAACAATCTGAGCCATGTAAATTACCATTCCACTCTTTTCATTATGTTAGTCGATGCTGAAATGTCTAAACTGTGATTCATATTTATCCTCTCTGGTATTGAAAAGTAGACTACATCCCTTCGTACCATTCCAAGCAAAGGCAATGCAGAAATAAATCTGAAACCCACTTGCTTCTGTTCTGAATTTGCTTCCAATCACAGATGGGCCAAACTTGCCTATCAGCAAGATATGACTGTGCTCAGTGCTGGAACAAGTTAGTTCTAGATGTATCTCAAAACTGGGCAAACTTGAGATGGATGGTTCAGGCTATGGGTGGATCACCAGCATGGAGCTGAGCAGCAGCCTGTGCTGATGATCTATGATCCAGTGAAGGATGAACTCAAGGTCAGATCTCATTAGTAATCTAGGCAATATAACTTTTGGTTGTTTCTGCTACTTCTTGACAGGCATTTTTTTCCCTGGGGAAGAGAATGTGGAACTGCATAAAGTATTTACTCTTACATTATTTGTTAACATATTCTTGCCTCTTTAACAAACACACAAACTGTACTGATAGTTTTGTAAATATTGCATTGCCGGCACAAAACCAGATTTTAAGACTTGACTCTGTATCTCTAATCTCTGTCCCTGCAGGGTGTGTTACTAATGATGATTTGTTGTTTGGAGTTTAATTAAGAAAAAAGTTAAGCTTTACTTACTTGTGTTCTTACAATTAAATGCAAATAGGTTTAGAAGAACCTGCTTGGGTATGCAAAGCTGAATAGTACTGAAAATCCAATAAAAACCAGTCAGTATAAAAAAGCAGCTTAACTCCTAAATAAGGCAGAGGAGACAAGCTACACAAGAGGCTGTTCTGCATAGACTTGCAGGGGGTGAAGTGGGGGTTAAAAATTAACTGTACATCTCATTCAAAATAATAGATACTAGAAAGTTTTCTGTCTTAATCAACTATCCTCCTGGCCACATGAACAGATAACTGTTCATATTGCCACAGGGCTTTAGCGCTTTCACTGACTCTGGTATGTTTGTACATTGCCTTTGGTTGATTTTTTCTTAAGCAATTCTTGGTTTGTTTTCCATTGCTTCCTTCCTTGTTGGAATTGCTCCTACATTCAGACCATCATATTTGACCTGATCCTGGACAAGTGCAATATGAAAACGCATTCTATCTTTTTATCTGTCCTTAAGGCATGATATCTAACGTATTATCCTACATGCAAATGCATATACATGCAAATTTCTCATTATGAAAGTAATGAGAACTAGATTAAAATAAAGCATAGTTTTAATATTCATTAAATTAATAATATTGCATTAGCAATTCTATCACTTGGACAAGTGTTAATTTAAGAAGTTTCTTTAAAGGAACATCAAGGTTTCCAGTACAATTTTGTATCCCTTTTCAGCTTGGTACATTTAGCATTTGTGTGTTCTTATTAAGATACATCAGATTGTCCACGTGACTAAAGCTGGGCACTTACTAAATCAGGGATTTACAATGGAATTTTCAAAAGTACCAAAGGAGTTTTGAAAAATCCAATAAAAGGCACTATTTCCATCACATCTGATTCCTGGCTATCCATTTAAAATAAAGCAAAGTTTACTTCTAACAGCAATTTCAAAATTTAAGATTAATAAAACATCATATTCTGTACTAAGTTCAATCACTTATGGTATTTCATGGTTTGGTGAGCTAAAACAATATTATACTAATCTGATGTCATATTTCAGAATTAATGTGATTGCCTGGGAGATTCAGAAAAGATCCTTTTTTCCCTATTAATGATCTTTCAGATTATGTCTATTGACTGGTTTTCTTTTGTTTGCTGAACAGTAGACAAGCCAGTAATTGGATATAAGGTGGCTAATTCTGTCATCTTCTATGTGGCAGATGATACACTTTTTAGCAAGCTTAGAGAAATTCAGAGCATTTAGAAGGGCTGTGCAAGTTTTCTAAACTCCCCTATAGTAGCTACACCCATGTATATGTCACCTTTCAAAAACAGATTTCTGTTTACAACATCACACCCATCCACTCTTCCTTTCTTAATATTGTGTTTAATGCTAAGCCTCAGTGACTTCCTCTACCCATATCAGCTACCTCCTCACCAAAGACTACGACTAATTTTGTTTAGAATTGCATACTGACTATCAGAGTTTGTTATTACTTCCTATGAAATGGAGATTTAGATAACCAGATATTTTTCCTTGGTGTGAATATCACACTAGTTTAAGTTATACAGTAAGCTCTGAAGTCCTTGCTTCTTTCAAGAAAGACCAAATTAAATAGTAAGAATAAATATTCACATTGAAGAAAAGAACAAGATGAACGACGACTTCTTTATCTGAGCAAGCACTGAAATGTCAAATCAAAAGAATGAAAGGGTTGCTAATTTTCACATTACAAGTGTATGTTTCAGTGATTTTCCAAGCAGCAATGGACAAATGTTACTGTCAATCTATTGGCCTGTGCTGTTTGAATTAGCTTATTGTCCATATTTTCCAGGGAGATTTTAATCTATGAATAATTGCACACACAATACTACAGAAGCAATAGTTCCTGTAATAAAATAATTTTTCAAAAATTTGAAATGCGGTATTAAAAGAAAATTTACAGTATCCATTAGAAAGTAAAACACTACCTGAATAGTCATGAAAGACAGTTACACCTAGTGAAATTAGTCCAGATGAATTACACTGCTTCTGTAAAGGAGGTTTACACAGACAACATTAGGTAGTTCATCAAAACTCTTCAAATGGAGAACAAACCTCATTAAAGAATCTTTACAGGCCTAGCAGAATACTTAGAGCATTGATCAAGGGAAGATAAAGACTTTCCTCCTAAAACCTTAAGAGAAAGACCCAATTCATTTCAGTAAGAATAGGATTTCCTCTTATTTCACCATAAGAATGTATGATAACTGGTTATCATTTGGTAGCTTGTAGTGCGTTGACCCTGGCTGGATGCCAGGTGCCTACCAAAGCTGCTCTGTCACTCCCCTCTTCAGCTGGACAGGGGGGAGAAAATCTAACAAAAGGCTTGTGGGTCAAGATAAGGGCAGGGAGATAGCTCAGCAGTTGCCACCATGGGCAAAACAGACTTGACTTGGGGAAATTGGTTTAATTTACTACCAATCAAATCAGAGTGGGGCAATGAGAAATAAAACCAAATCTTAAAACACCTTCCCCCACCCCTCCCTTCTTCCCAGGCTTAACTTCACTCCTGATTTTTTCTACATCCCCCCGCCCCCGAGCGGTGCAGGGGATAAGGAATGGGGGTTGCAGTCAGTCCATCACACATTGTCTCTGCCACTCCTTCCTCCTCAGGCGAAGGACTCCTCACAGTCTTCCCCTGGTCCAGCCTGGGGTCCTTCTCATGGATGCAGTCCTCCATGAATGTCTTCAAACTGAGTCCTTCCCACGGGATACAGTTCTCCACAAACTGCTCCAATGTGGGTCCTTTCCACAGAGTGTAGTCCTTCAGGAACAGAGTGCTCCAGCATGGGTCCCCCACAAGGCCACTCTCTCCATGGGGCCACAGGTCCTGCCAGGAGCCTGCTTCAGCATGGGCTTCCTATGGGGTCCCAGCCTCCTTCGGGCATCCACCTGCTCTGGCTTGGGGTCCTTGTCATGGGCTGCAGGTGAATATATGCTCTACAGTTAACCTCCATGGGCTGCAGGGGGACAGCCTGCCTCTCCGTGGTCTTCACCACCGGCTGCAGTGGAATCTCTGCTCCAGTGCCTGGAGCACCTCCTCACCCTCCTTCTTCACTGACCTTGGTGTCTGCAGAGTTGTTTCTTTCATGTATTCCCACTCCTCTTTTCTGACTCCTGCTGGTGTTGTGCAGGTTTTTTTCCCCTTTCTTAATTATGTTATCCCAGAGGCTCTACCATCACTGATGGGCTCAGCCTTGGCCAGTGTTGTGTCCCTCTTAGAGCTAGCAGGCATTGGCTCTATTGGACATGCGGGAAGCTTCTGGAAGCTTCTTACAGAAGCTAACCCTGTAGCCCTCATGTTACCAAACCTTGCCACACAAACCCAATACATAACTGCAATCAAGTAATGACTTTTAACTGTCCACCTTTATTATAAAGTGGGTCAAGACTAAAATCCTAAACAATTCCAAATGATAACTATGGCTCACATAACCAACTGCTGCTGTGAAAATTCAACCAATTGCTGTGTAAACAGACTTAATAGATACTTTTCCCTTTACAAAGGAAAAGAAATTCCCTTCATTAACAGTGAAATCACAGTTAATTCTTTAATGGTGAATGTGTGAATATTATAAAATTCTAGTAAAATGAGCAAAAAACTCTATAAAATATATTGAAGTAATCTGCCCTAGTAATATTCTGACATTTAAAGAACTATTAGATACTGGATATATTAGCTATTCTTTAGCAAAGTGTAAATATTTTTTTAATGGGAAATCAAGGTCCTTCTAACATCCTTGTGGCAGTGATTCCAGTTGCAGTGGCTTGGGAATTTTTAGTACTCTTCCCTGGGAGTGTTCAGACACCTCGTTAAGACAGTTTCAGAAAAACTACAAAAAATCACTTGTGCCCATTCAGACACAATTTCAAAACACAGGACACAGCTTCATGCTCAGTATTTGGAACTAGATATTATAGAGCATTGTTAACAGACCTCGGGTTTGCTCTGTATAAATTTGACATGGCTGGTAGGTGTTGTCATATGTTTGGAGATTTTTGTGTCCCTTAGTTTCAGTTCTTTTTTTTCCCAAGCATGAAAATATTAAGCCCTAGCAAGGTTATTTATTTTGGCTTAACCCTGATATTCTTCTGATGCTTTTTTTCCATCTCTATGGACCCTTTTTCACAAAAGATAAACTGCAAGTGGCTAAGAGTGTTAAATGACAAACTTAACATACTAAAGGTCAATAGACAAGGTACAAGACAATGTAAAAAAGTAAATCTGAAAGTCCTTTTTGGATTTCATTAAACAGGCTTAGAAATATATTCATACATCTCATGTTGAACCTGCGTAAAACCAACATGGTATGTAAACAAATACAAAGGAAGCTTTACCACTGCTGTTACTGATGTGATGTACACAAGGTATTTATCCTGTGTAGTAAGAGAACACTTAACTAAGCACCTGTATTCTGAACTGATACCTAATTTTTCAAATTTACTAAGGTTTAGACTTATTAGTTATAAAGAATAACTACCCATTAAAGAATTAAACCAAGCCTGAGACTTGAATATTTCAACTCCCCTCTTTAGAGGCTCCCCGCACCATCTTGACCTACAGGTTAGAGCTAATACATTGCACCTGCTACTGCAGAGGTGCAGAGTTCCCTTTCAGAAGTAGAGTGAGTTACCTGGTGGATCTGTTTGCCACTGACTACACAGGAAGCACATGAAAGAAGAGGCCTATAAGCATGATAAAGGGTGTGGTAATCTTTATGTAAACATATGAAATATTATGACTGTGTTGATGAGCAAGAAAAATGAAAGAGTGTAATACTTGCCTTAGCACATTTTATGGAAGTGCTGGGGAGAAAGAGTAAAGCAGTGCTGTGTGACTGTGTGCTAGTGATTGTACCTTATTGCAACCAAATCTTTGGAAGCTTTTCTGAAATATCAAGAGACCATTTTGGTCCAGAGGAATCAAATGCAATAGGCTAGTGCGTATGAGTTTGTTTGAATGTTTCTCCTGAATATGATAGGAAAAATCACATTAGAGACTAATTTTGTGCATTTCCTAGATGAAATATAGTGAAAGTAGTTCAAAGACATGTGGCTTTCTTGCTAATTTTCCAGCTGTATGCTCACAAATTTATGGTAAGGTTAAGGGACATGTGACTTTAAATGACAGATATGTACGTTATTCCAATACCATGCAAAATTGTTCTTTATTCTCTGCAGGGGAAGAAAAATTGTATTTCCTGTTCTAAAATGTTTGGGTGCAACGTGCCATCTTTTTGTAACTGAGAATTTTCCCCATTGTCTAGTTTCATTATTCCTCACTGTTGAATTGGATTCATTAATCCTTGACTGTTGATTTACATGTCCAATGTTCATCATTCACTAAATTGCTAGATTATTTGCTATGCCTTGAGTACTTTGTACAAAAGCACATTGGTAACAATGAGATATCCTGCCAGACCCATGGAAACTACTGCTAGTAGTGAGAGGCAGTCTCAGGAACCAAGGAAGGACAGGGTCCTTAGTTGCTTGCAAAGTCACAGAAACACTGATACATCTGGTTATACTTTTTTTGTCCTTAAAAGTACATATCTTGAGATATGCAGAAAGACTATTATCTTTGTTTTCTTTTTGTTTCTTATTCTGCTTATTGAATTATGATCTACTTAAACTGAATTTCAAATGAAAGAATTTTGGTTTAGTATGATTGTTGGCTTAAACACAGTGGAAGGTATCATTGACATTAATGATATGAGAGTCCATGTTCTTGCTTTGATGACAGCAAGGATTATTGCTGAATATTTTGCCTCTATGATATGACTCGGAAGTCACAACTGGTACACACCAGACCACAACGTCAGAATGTGTTTTATCTATTTAACTATAAATAAGCTAGAGCAACAATAACAACAAAGAAAAGAAATCTCACAGGTACATTTTGCTTGGTGTATCTTGTGACCAAGAATATTTATGACCATTTCACTCATTTCAACACTAAGTATACTGAGGTGTAGATTGAGTCTGAAAGACTGAATCCTCAAGCTCAGGTTTACTGTAAAATATGATTCTGAGATATGCCATAGGGTTTCTATTGAGATATTGCTATTATAAAACCCCAGGACCAGATTTTGGTTATGTATTTAATATTATTAGAAACAAATTATGATTCTGAACACAACTGTTTCACTGGGGGACACTTAATTTTCCTCTGTATAGCTTGGAGATAAAATACTACTAGTATTGGGCAGGCCCATGAATTTCTGGCTGTGCCTGGTGACAAACTTTTTACTAGCGATTGGACCAAGAGCGGGCTGTATAATTTTGCAGCCTGAATGGTAAGAGATAACTTACTAAGAGCTGATCATAGGAAATAATTCTGGATTGAGTGACCTTGATTTAATTCAGTTTAAATTTAATAGAAACATAAACCAAATGGGTTAGTAATTACAATTTTTAATTATTTCAAAAGGGCAAGCTTTGAGAAATTAAGGGAGCTTGTCAGAGAATTCAGCTGTGCTGAAGAGCTTGAGCTCTTCAGTGTCGATGAGGCTTGACGTTTCTGAGTTTTTTGTTATTAATTAAAAATGCATAGCTTTACAGAGTTATCTTTACAAACTTTTGAATTTCTTGGAGGAAATGGTTTCAAACCTGCTGGGTGAATGGCTACTCAAGAATATTACAAATATGCAGAGAGCCTGTAGAGAATGGAGAGACAGATTGATCAGCAAATAAATCTGCTTCAGAAGTCAGAAAGCTTAGAAAAAAGGTAAGAACTGGCAAAAAAATATCCTGGTAAAATTAAAACAATTAAATCTGATAAAATTAAAAGAAATAATGAACAGTTCATGCAGTAAAAATTAAAGACAATGTCTAGCTTCAATGGAAAATATGTTGCTTGTTTTTCAGTGGAGGCAATGTTGAACTGGAAGAGGAGCGAGGACATTCAATGACAGCAAATAGTCAGAAAAGCCCTGAACGGTTGCTACACTGGGGCAAAAATTAAGGTTATTTTTTAAAGGCTAAATGACTTACTGCATGACATGGTATGTGCTGTGGTAGGAATTTCGAATAGATGTACTGCTTTAGAAACAGATATCTAGTTTCCTCTAATATTGTGATCCACAGCACAGATCTGTACAGTGGCAATCTTAATAGAACAATCAGTGTGATTTATTCCTCATACTGTCTTGAATCGTTTAATTCTCTTGTAATCTAAGGATCATAGGTTTTGCAGAGACTGCTACTTCCTCAGCACTCTTGCAGCATGTCTTGTGACTTCTAGGGAGACCTGTTTCAAGGGTGTTGTAACATTACAGCAGTGTGAGGCAGAGAAAGACCAGTCAGGCTCCAAGTCATCACATTTGTGTTCTGTGCTGCATTTTTGTTTGTGTGCTCCAGTCACGTGTTCCAACACGTACCTGTTAATTACTTTGAGACCTGATGTTCGTGGATTACATTTAACCTTCTCTCATAACTCGCTCTGAGGAAAATGGGTATAGAATGTCACAATTCTAATTGAATATCATTTTACAATAATCTTGAACTCTTAGGCTTTTATATGTTCTGTATGTGAAAACTCCCCCTCATTTTCTTCTGCCATAAAAAGGGTTTAGTAATTGGTTTGTGAAACAAAAAAAATCCCATGCCCCTGTCAAAACAGAATATACGTTTAACAAAGACTCTTGGTTGGTCTTCTTTCTGAGCGTGATTTTTATCTGTGAGGTTTAATGGAGTCCTTCGTGCTGGAAACATCTTTGGAGGCAAGTGAAAATAATCTGTCAGTTGCTGTGGACACATCTATGTGAAAACCCTATATTCCTTTTTTACTGTGTGACTGCATACTGATATGTGCTGTATAGAACAGACTGAGTGTCCCCAACTTAATTCCTAACATGCACTGTGACTTTTATGCAACTCTCTACACAGCTAATTTACACAGCTTGCTTTCATTGCAGTCTGCATCAATTTTGGCAATTTCTTGCGAGACATGGCACCACAAGCTCAGAGATAGCTCATAATAAGCCAGTATCTTTGCTGTAAAGATAATTGTGAACATCATTAAATGAATGCTATGCCAGGGGGAATGGGTATCCTTCCAAGAAAGCTTTTCATTTATCCTGTGGTGTCAAGCACAACAAACAAACTGTAATCAGCCTGAGCTTCTTGGGATTTCCGGGACTGGAAATTTCTCCTACAGTGAAAATTCAGTACATTCATATACAAGGACAGCAGTTCACCCTCCACCTTCTGGTAGTACCCTAGAAGTCCTAGGATAAACCTAGTTTGCTATTTGGTTAAAAAAAAAAATCTATCCAGCCAGACGCTTCTGGATTAAGCGTTACATATTGTGTTATCATTATAATAGCGTTAAAAATTGAGATTAAGGGAATTGGGGGATACTGATAGATGTACAGAATGCATTTTACCTCCTTAAAATTTAGCTATAAAGAACATAAATATATTATAAATGATACAGATTAAATATGGGTTATGTATATTATAAATCCTAGTATAAATAAGAAATGAAATGGGAGTAAACTGAGAAAATATTGCTAACGTATCTCTAATAAATTCATTTACTATAAAAAATATTTTATGAGGACATAGCAACAGTGTTTTGGTGAAATGTCCAGCTGATAGGTCTGCTACCCTGTTCATCAGATCCCGTGTATATGGTGCAATTTGGGAAAAGACTACATTTAATTCATATTCATTTTACTTATGCTGGGATAAAAGCAAGTCCTGAGCTGATGAAAACAGTCAGTGCTCTTCTCAGGCCCTTAGAGTGAATGACAGTTTACATTGATGTAATAGTAGTTCCTTGAGATTTTATTTGAGCCAGGACTCTGAAGAGGAGGAATTAACAAACTTGTCAGTCATGTTTATGTACAGGAATGCACTAGCTGTCCCATTATTTAAGTCACTGACTGTTCACACATAGGTAATGGTAGTAATATTCCACCACTGAAACGCACAAAAGAACAATGTTGTTGATTTATTCTACTCTATGAAAACAGCTTTGGCAATATTCTCTAAAAATTTTCATATAATTGTATTTTTAAAAAGGAAAATTCAGCTTACAGTACTGTATTTATTTAGTTAAGAGCAGAGAGGAATAAAGAAATCCTCATTTGAAAAACTATGAAACCACAGTACTGATGTTGGAGACAATATGCCATCCCCTAGCTGATAGTGAGTCCTAGAAGCCTGTATGACAGTGAAGGAGAGCCTGCAGATCAAGAGGAACGTGTTTGTACTTTCCTAATCATAGATGACGGGATATTGCAGCCATCTGGGCTGCCCTATGTTGATGTTGTTTCAATGGCCTCATTAGGAAAATTGAATTGCTATAATGTAAGTATATTTGCCTCCATCTGCCTCTAAATTTCCTGAACCTTTAGTGAAAGCACTGGGGTACTTGTCCAGAATCTGTTCTGCTGTTTTGCTTTGATCTACCTGTTAAAGCTACTTTGCTTTGATCTATGTAATACTGACAAGACTGGGACTGGCACTAAGCAGCCAGTTCTGCAGAAGACGCAGCGAAAGGCTTGTGCCAAAGCTGTGTAGCTACGTTACAACAAGACAGCATCAGCACTAGTGAGGAGATGGAATGATAGGGTCATGAAGGCAGTAACATTAATATGGTTACAGTATTATAGTAACGTATGGAAAAGTTTCATGACTAGAGGCAATTCAGTGTAAAAATGTCTACTCCTGGCTGTGTACTTGTGTGCTTTTGGCTTTGTACACTTCTACAAAGGGTAGTGTTTTCCTTCCTTTTCCCTTTTGGAGGCATATTAGAGACTAAGATGACTGCTGTGATGTATTAGAAAAGGAAATGTTATACACATGATGTTGTGATTAACCAGATAAACTGTTGTTAAATTAAAGCAGAACTGAAATCTTTATCATAATTCCAAGACTATAACATGTAAGAAGTGTTCTGCATTTGCGGGTGCTTCTCTTAGCTGCAGTTCAAAAGTAGAAGAGATTTGTGTAGGCATTTAGGCAGTTGTTTACTTCTGCAGTAGAGCTTGAGTATGGAGCATCCCTGTCCATACAGCTCTCCTGCAGGCCTCCTAAAATACTAATTCCAGTTAATCAGGTTGGGTTTGAAACGCAGAAGGCCAGGAAGAGCAAAGATTTTTGTCCTGTGTATCAGAAAAGGTGGGAACAGGAAAATGCGGTAGTATGTATGTATCTCTGCTCTGAACGCAGTAAAGGAAACTGTTAAATGTTATAATGCCCAAAAGCAGTGGACAAATCTTTAAGGCACTTCTTGCTTTCTGAGTGATCCTGAAAACTTCTGTAAACTCAGTGGGATTCATCATATCCTTCTTCTGCCAAAGCAGAAGATTCCCATCAGTTTGTGTAATAACATGATAATATTGTGCCTATTAAAAACATTGTTACGAAAAACATCTCTTCATCTCTTAGAAATCAGTCTGTACATCCTGAGTTCTTTTCACGATGAATTTTTGTAAACTTGCATTGTATTTTCAAAGCAATTAGGATTGCTTGACACCAAAAGTGAACTAACCTTATAAGTCATAAGAAAAAGCTATCCTACAACTAGTATTTCATACTGTAAAACTTTTCTGGCAAAATATTTTTAATTTAAGCATTTTTTTTATATACAGCTGAAATTTCTTGGTCAATTAACCATCACTGATAAACAGAAGAGGAATTCCTTGCGCAAACTCATGCATAACATGTTGGCATTTAATTCACTGCAGCCCTAAGGCATATCAGAGAATGGATAGAGCCATCTGGAAAAGGGCGGGGGTGAGGGCAATGGAGGTTGTCCCCTAAGGGAATTCCATAGTCACCCAGATAAGTCTGTAGCACATAAGAAGCTTGTCAGCATCATGTAATCCTACCACTTCAGTACATTTTGGCACTGTGCCACTTATTTCTAAATGACTAAGCATTGAAAAGTCAACTTTACCTACTTGCTATGTGATTAACACAGAAACAGGACCAGCTTTCTAGTTTTTTTGTCATTGTGATGGGGAACTGGAGGAGAGCTGTGAGGTCCTCGAACTAGATCATTACTATCCTTTTCCTTTCCCTACTTTAACTACCTCTATTCTCACAGGAAAAAGGACAGCATTGTGTTTGTGCTGTCTAGGCAATGAAAGGTCCTGTCTCCCCGCCCGGATTGTCTCAACTTTCTGACCCAGTTAAAAGTTAGTTTACAACTGAAATTAAGTACCCAGATACAAAAATGCTTCAGAATTAGGTGGAATGGAAGGGCATAGTAGCTATGAAATAATTGGTCTGATCAGGTCAAGGTCAAAAGGTACATTTGAAAAAAACCAGCCTGTTTTGCATAATTCAAAGGAAATAAAAGAAAATGATGGATTAGAGAAATGGAAATCTAATTCAGTGGTACTTTTGATGCTTCTTCCTTACACAAACTGGCTAACTGGAGGCTGCTTAAATTCAAAATGAAGTAGCCAGAACCTCAGAAGACAGTGATTAAGACATTAAAAGGAAATGTTCTGCCATTAATATTCTGAAGTGTGCTCAATCTCACATGTCTTACTGCAGTGTCTGCTTCCAAAACGAGTAATGATGCAAAAGAAAGCGGGAGGAAAAAAAAAGCTTAGACAACTTTTTATAAATAGTGAAGTTTAAAAAAGAGACATCCCTGAGGAAGTTTAGAGGCTAAACCAAATATTAATCCTTAGGAGCATGCAAGAAGTCCTAAGATGGGATGAGTAGCAAGACTAATGGTTAAAATTAATTATCTGTATTTTATAATTCTGAGGAGAATGAAGGATGGGTAAAGACTTCTTTGGTAATGGTGATCAGAAACCAGCAACCATCTTTCTTTTCAAATATGTTTTTATTTGCTGACTTCAGCTAGTTATTGCTGTACTGGCATTGCTATTAATATTGAGAAGTAAATTCTACAGCTGTATTTAGTAGTAGAAAAATACCTCCCTAGTGCTTTCACAGGCTCAGATTGTTACATTTCAGTATATATATAAAAAAGAAAGTAAAACCATACATGGCTTATTGGGCATTGACTGAGACACTTGTCCAACTGACTTAAATGAAAATATTTGGGGGCTTTTTTTGCACTACATGTTACTGAAAAATTACTATGTTATCTGTACTCTACTGTACTGCTAGATAAATTTAAAAAAATCCAAAATTTAACAACCATATCAATAGCTTTTTCTAAAAAATAGAAGTATTTCCTCCAGATTTCTGAAATAACCTGAAACAAAGCTAAATCTTTCATGATAGATCAGTGTTGTGGCATGTTAAGATTCTGGTAAAGAAAGGATAATTTTGTTATTTTGCATATCTGTTCTTTTTGGGTTTTAGTATTGCAGTTTTAAAGCATACAGAACAGTGGCACTTTAATAGTACTGAGATTTACAGCTGCACAACCACTTTTTTGTGAATTCATGATGATGAGTATTGGTTAAGCCACGTTATGGAGTTCCATTCTGATGCAATTATATATAGAAGAAAGTATTTGTTAATTTACCTAAGGGCTTTAAAATTTGAATAAATTAAACAAAATATCAAAACAAATAAATATGATCTGTTGGTAATTCTTTTACTATTACTTTTTAACAAATATATAGCTCATTTTCATCTTCATTCACGAAATCATTTTCTGAAACTAAAAATGTGTAAAAAAAGCACTTTTCGCAAGTACAAAATTCATTTTAACTCTAATTATATGTTAGAGCCCCAAAGTAGAGAACAGAATGTATAGCTCACATTTTTTTCTAGTTGTTACAGTGAATCCTAAAAAAAAAAAAGTGTAAAATCACATTTACCAAAGAATCTAAAATATCTATTCAACTGCACTAATTACTGTTGAGCAAAATCTGAATTTTTATGAAAGTATGGACAAGTAACAGACGCTAGAATAAATTAATAACTTGCCATAAATATCATACTATTTTTTTTCAAATTCTGTTTCTTCTACAATTTTAGTAGAACAATTTTAAGCACTCTGAGAAGATCCCTAATTCAAGATCAGCTCCACAGCTTTCAGATCAGAAGTTTACGTCCTCCTCTTATCATTTCTGCAATTTCTAGGACAGAAGATAGCTTAAACTCAATTCCTTTGTTATTTTATAATTATTTCCCTGCTTGTAAACAACAATGATTTCTCTATTTCTTTACATTGCAGCTGTAGTCCTTGTTTGAAATTTAGGTATATCTTGTAAACCTCTATCTGCATATGAATGTTAGCATTCCAATATAGTGGACCATTTTTCAGAAATCATCTCAAAATCTTCTTGTAGTGACGAAGTTTACCAAAGGAATAAAATTTTTCTCTGCTTCATACCGAATTTTATTGGTAATTTCCAGAAGGTGAAACTGCCCCAGAGAAGGTCTCCATCAGCTACTGTATTAAATTAACAACTGTGAAACTGATGGGTGTAAGTCTTGCTTATTTCACTTTCCTAGATTAGGAGATCTGTATAAGTTTCTGGAGCAGTTACTGTCTTATCAACATGAACTCGCTGTCTGTATAGTGTATTAAAATACCTTAATCATTGGAAGGATTATTCAGACTGTCAGAAACTGACTGAAAATTAACATGGAACCATTTTTATCTGCAGTATCATTTCACTGATACAGATCTTATTGTATCATGTAATATACAAGCATAGAATAAAAAGATGTTTTTTTCTATAATCCAGCAGCATTATAAAGCATGAATTCAAGACAATTGAAAGTATGGGTTTATTCTTTAGACTTGGTCAACAGAACTCTGATGTCTCAAGTTCTTCAACTACGTTTCATATACAGTTATATTCCAATTTTGAACTTAACTATCAAAAATAACCGAGCACTGTGAAAATCTTCAAAGTTTCCTTTTTTAACTTACTAATTTATCTCACTTCATTGCAAGTCATTCTTCAGACTCTGGACTTTCAACATCCAGATGTTGGTTTAAGTACAGATTTCACTTTATCTGAATCTCCAGAATATGTTCTCATTTGCTATCATTGCACATAAAATTGTAGGTTTTTAATTAAAAACATATATTTCCAAAGTTGTCTTTTAAATGTTGCTCAAGATATAAATAGGCAAATACCCAGGCAGGCTTTTTAGATTCAGATTTTTCAAACTATATTTTTCAAATGAGCTTTCAGTAAAGTGAAAAAGATAGCACAGTTCAGTCATCTATCCTTTGTGTTTATCCCCTAAGACTCTAAAATGTTTTCAAACAAGTGCAATTATATGCTAATATCATATTAACTTCTTAACTTCATTATGCAGTTTGCTTGATTCTTTTTTCTTAATAGCAGTATTGTTAGAAAGGGGGGAAAAAACAACCTGTGACTGTGCTCTGGCAGAGAAAGTAAGGTTTCAAGAGATACCACGCATTTGTACTATTTATATTTATTATTTCCCCTCAAGATGTTGTGTATAATGCACAGGAGGTATTGAAATCAATAAACATCCAATGACTACCCTATAAAAAGACAGTGAAGACATACTGACCATAAAACAAGGTTATGAGGAAAAAATGAGATGCAAGACTCTTGGAACTGTTGTGTCATAACTTCCACAAATAGGTGGAGATTGCCTGTGTGCAACTACGAAATGTTTCCTTTCCAGTCCTTTATCACAGCCATGGGGCTCAGTGCTCTGGAAAACAATTCCTCTATGAGATGCAAATGCAAAAATTTAAGTAGCCAAGAGTATACATATCCTTTGTTTCATTTGTTATCTGGTTAGGAGTTCAACTAAGGAAAATACAAAATCATACAACTGAAGTTCCAATGAATGAAATATATTAAGCTTTTGTCCTTGTAATCTTAGGGGAATGGAAAACCTGCAGACAGGAGGATTCCTCTATGGGAAAAAAAAAAAAGGAGTTGTTTGTTTAAATTGCTGTTATGATTTGTTATCCATATAAGAATAATGCGAGGAGTCATCTTCTAAATGGCTAAAAATCTTTTGTAATAGAATTATCAGAAAATACAAGTACTACCAAAATATTTCTTTTTCTCTGACTGTGCATAAGTCTTTTTTTTTAAACAGGCATTACACACGCAGTTTCCCATACAGCAGTGGAAATGCTGGTATTGAATTTTCAGGTTAGAGAATGCCAACCTTCATATTTGTTACTGCTTTAAGGCTATATGAGACAAATTTCTCAATAGATAGCTAGTGAATTTATCACTGATGAGCATGATGGATTTCCTGGCAGTGACCAACCCATTGAAGAGGATGGGAGAATTTTAATGTCTATGTCAAAGTTTAAGTGTTTCACAATATCGCTTTTTCAACTTGGACCATATGTTCTTCATCACATATATCTCAGAAATTATTGTGAAATACTAAAGGCCTTTCTTTTTCCCTCTTGATGCCTTGCCATGATTTGTAATACCACGTCATTCATGGATTATAGTTTAAGGAAGCACACAGAAGAGTAAGGTTCATTTTGTCTATGGACTATTCAAGGCTTTTGGTGGATAAAATCCAACAGTTTCAAGTCACAAAAAACACAATATTTGTCCTTTTTTCACAGAACCTGTCAGGTTCTGCGAAAATTCCCAGTTCTTTTAGTGGTAAAGAATTTGTGTCAGCATCATTTTTAGGGTTTTTTTACGTACATATGTAAGTTTAAAATTGTCTCTCTGCTTAAATGTTTATTTGGTTCTCTTAATTGACACAGTTGTATTGCCATTTCCTTTGAAAAATTTTTATTATTTTAAAGTTACGATAGGTATAAATATAAATAATGTCATGTTTCCAAAACAGCAAGCACTGTTACTTTTACAGGGGGTTTTTTTGTTTTGGTTTGTGTTTTTTGTGTTTTATATTTTGTTGCTTTTAACAGCATTTAGGTAAACTCGTATCCATTGCTATTAATCAGACACAAAATATCCCATAAAGACTAGATGTATCCCCGTACCAAGGATTGCCAATAACTGCAACTAATGTTAAAACCTTCTCTAATATGTTGTTATAATATATTCTGCAATATTGGATTAACCCAGAACAGGCTGAGTTTTATGAATCAATTACTCATTAAAATTTCCATGCTTAGCATGGATGGGAGCAAGTTACATCATCTTGTATATCCATTGACTCTGAGCCTACACTGCCAATGGGAATCAATTTAATATGAACAGACTAGTTCAATACTCTATAAATATCTGTGCCTCTTTTCACTGGTGTGTTGAAAATGGTGAAGCAAACCATAGCCATAGAGAGAGTATTTGCATTGTGCCCCAATTCTTTTGGATGCTTGCAGCATTACAGGTGCGTGTCTTGTCTCTGTTTATTTAGACCATTATTATGGACTTACCTGCACCAAACTAGTTAGCCATGCACCTGTAGCAGTTCAGATTGCCACTTTCAAAATAACACTTGTAGTTGTCCTCTGTACCTGTTTGACTCCTGTCTTTAATGTACTGTGGCACCAAGGAGCTGGAATAAGTCTCTCACCCAGCACTCTAAACCTTTTATCTCCTGTGGAAGCTTCTGGATCACTACCTGTCATTGCTGATCTGTAAAGCAATGTGCTCCCAAATCTGTTTAATTCTTGTATTCCAATATACCTGTGGGGATAGAGCAACAATTGCAGTATTCATCATGACTTCTAAAACATGTACTTCCTTTGCAACTCTGTAAAGAGATAAGTCAAAAAGACCCCAGATGCTCTACCTTCTTTAGATCCTTTATGTGATGTAGTATTTTATTTCAACAATAGCATTAGAAGAGAATAAGAATGCCATTTCTACATGGAAAATTCTGGGTTTCCTTCTATCTAACAACATCTAGGAGTTGCAGATATACATTTTACATTTTATGTACTTTATATTTTATTTCCACTGTTTTTTCTTCTCTTTAAAAAAGTCTCAACATCTTTTTAGTCAGATCTCTGTGACTTTTACATCCCCTGCATCTATCACATCAGGTTGCCATGGAAATGCTACAAAAATATTCAGAATCACAAGCTGTTCATGAATCATTCTAGCCAGGTTTCTGAAATTAAAGATAAAACAAGTAACTTACACAGACATCAGGGTCACTTTTATCTCTTGAGACTTTACCACAAAAGTCCTGAGATCAGTTCCCAGGACTAACGATGATGTCCATTTACAGATGTATATACATACTCTGTGTATTGGTATACTAGTAGGGCTCATAGACTAATTATACTTTAGGGGTTTTCTTCCCTTCTCCAGCACCAGGCCCTACTATTGAAAAGCTCAAGGTTTAACCACATATATATCTTCAGTCACAGTTCACTTTTTGTAGAAAAGACAAGCACAGAAAGGTCATCTCATCTCCTCTGTTTCCCTGTCTACAGGCATCATCCACTGTCCTGCGCCATTCTTTACAGATGGTTGCAAAAGCTGCTTTTATAGACTCCACTAAGTGAAGGAGGTTCGGCCTTACAGGTAGTCCCACTGAAAGACCTTCAGACTGTCCTTACTGCTAAAAATTTTTTCCTAATGCCTTACCTGAGTCTTTCTTCCTGAAATTTATTGCTATTATGTCTTGTTCTGTTCCTACCAAATGACAAGAACAGATTGCTCCCCAGCACTCTTACCATATTTTCTTAGTATCTACTCAACTCCCTATGTAAGAAATTTTGCACATTTAGGACCTGTTTCTAGATCTTGTGTCGTTCTCCTTGTTCTCTTCTGGGTATTCCAACTGATACTTAGCGCCTAAAATCAGATCTAAAGCATCAGCTGGGGTGTTTTCAATATCAGTACAAGAGTAGAAAACTACATGTGTCTTACAGGACTGTTTCTGTATCATAACAGTGACTGATTTTACCCATTATCATGACACATGCTCAGCTAAGGCTCCATAATAGTCCCCAGAACCTCTTTTGCAGAAGTGTTGTCCATACTGGCTTTTATGTACTTTAAAGTTCTTGCTAGGTATAGCAAATTTATCTTGCTCTTTCAAATAGAATCTTTTTTTCCAGACCAGATCTCCCATTTGTCAAGATCGATATGAGTTCTGAGCACATCTTCTTAACTACTGGCAACCTTTACTAGTCTGCAAATTTAATAAACCTAATCTTTATTTTGTTTGCCAGAACAGTATGAAATTATGGACTAAGAATGTACACTTGTGGAACCCTATTCAACACATCCTTATGCTTTGATAATGCTTCTTATCTGTTGTTTTTTTAAATTAAATGGAGAAAATCTCAAAATTACCATAATTATGGAGAACTGCTTGAAGTACCTAGGAATCTTATATCTCTGTAAGTTTGCTGGCCTTAAGTTATACTGAAAATGGGATACAATATGGCTGCATTGCACTGAAATATTTAAAGTAGCTGAGGCAAATATCAGGCATCAGAACTACTTCAGATGTGATAGTGTGGAGCTCTGAGGGAGATAGTGTGGACTTGCACTGCTTGGATTAGACTGTTTTGTGAATCTGAATTGTACTTTAATGTGTAGTTATTCAGGCTGCTGAGAAAATAAGGAGCTTTTGAAAATTTTGCTTCACGAATATGTCCTACAATGTCAGTAATGTAAAATAAAATTAAATAAAGTGCAACATGGACACTGCCAAGCTGGCTCCAAGAAAAAATTTAACACTTTCACAAGCATTTCTGTCTTCAGGTGTCACGCTATAGTAGCTAATCGGTTTAGTGACCTAGTCAGGTTTTCTTTCCTCTTGTCCTGGGTTGTATAAATGTACCATTTACTCACACCATGGAATGTGCATTCCCCTTCAGTGCAGTATCACACAGCAATATTAAGTTTGTCTTAACAGAAGGCGAAA
The DNA here is from genome assembly GCA_008921705.1 of Burhinus oedicnemus. Classification (NCBI taxonomy): domain Eukaryota; kingdom Metazoa; phylum Chordata; class Aves; order Charadriiformes; family Burhinidae; genus Burhinus; species Burhinus oedicnemus. The sequence continues at coordinate 403,011 of VFFE01007664.1, read as the reverse complement.
CTGGAGTTATTCCCACTGAAATTAGGACTCCCCAAAGTTATTTCTGGCAGAGCTGTGGAACGTGTATGGCAATAGTACATACACAGTATATCCCAGTGTGCTACAGGTGTCTGCAGCAGTTCTATCAGAAAATTCTGGAAACCAGAAGTTTTGAATCAACATCACTGTCTCTGATGAAGTGCAACATTCTTTCTAAATTAAGGTCAAAACCAGTACTTTAAACAGGAATGAAAATTCATGTGAAGTCAGAAAGGAAGAAATCATAGGACACAGCAAGGAAACATCACCTGTTAGGTTTTGTATAATCCAGCAGAAAAGAGTTCAGGTGAACTAATGAGCTACTACAGAGCTCTATTATTTCAGAGAAGCCTTTCCCAGCATGCTCTTTCTCAAAAGTCTTTTAAACCTGTGCTAGAGAAGCAGCTGTAGCTTCAATATGATTGTTTTGCCCATAGCTATCGCAAGTGGTGCTTCTCTGATACTCCGTTAGCTAGTACATTTTCTTTGTGTCTGTGTGTGTTTTGTGTTTGCCTGGAACTCTCCTCGTGGTGTGACTCAGGATCACATGCATATTGAAATATCGCTGATTTTTTAATGAGGTTATTAACCTTGCTTTTGATTTTTGTTAAAGCTGCTCTGTTGACTTTTCTTATAGACATATTGCCAATATTCCTCATGTTGATCATCCACTGGAATGCCAAGAAAATTAACTATAGTGCAAAGGATATCACAGTGGATGAAAAGCAATAATCGTTAGCAAAATTATATTAATGTGTAATTTTAAACCTGTCTTGATGACTGCTCAAACGTGTTTATTTAAATTCTAGAATGCAGCTTTATTTCCTCTTTTTTGTTCCACGTTCTACACTGATTTTGTAGTTTTTGAACTGTATTACAATTGGTTTCTAAACAATTTTTGATAGAAACCTTATTGGAATTATAAATTTACTAAACGTGGCAGGGTCTATGTAGAGGAAGAAGCTGCTCAAAAGGAAAAAAAATCATGTTAGAGAACATCACTATCTTGTAAGATCTGTATTGCCTCATGTGTTAATTATGTTTTAGAAAAAAAATACCTGATTTGGAAACAATTTAAGGAAACAAAAATCTAGAAATTAAGTTTTAGCATAGGCTTTGCTTATCCCACTCCTTCAAAAGAGAAACTTCAGTTTAAGCCTGCGGTGGAACAATCTTCACTGATGCCGTTTTTTCTTGTGTGTTAACATACTGAATAATCATTATAGCTGTAAAATACCGGGAAAGATAGTTGATCTAAATTTCATTGTTTCTCAAAAGTTTAAAAACAAAAACTTCTTTTGAGATCGTATTAACAAATGTTTTAGCTGAATGCAAGTCTCTGTAATAACTTATGTTATTAATTGAATGAGTTATTGAATCAGCCTATTTCTAGGGTGTCGGATGCTAAAACTGGTTCCTATATACCATTAGGGAAATAAATCATTACCTACTTTAACGATTTGAGTAGAAATCCTTATTTTAAGATAAGCATAACTTTAAAAATACTAATATGAAAGATCAACAGAATTACTGTAGAATATAGAAATATTTTAAATTAAAGGTATTTTATCAGGAGGCAGCAAGCCTTTGTTTGCTCTCAGACTTGTGTTCTGCAAAAGTTTTAATGTGACCACTTGCATGTCTTTTGCAGTGTGGGCTGCAAGATACATTCAGTGCATCTGCAGGCATTTATGATATATCTTCAGAGTAGAGTCTTCAGTTTAACAAGGAGCATTTCCAATGCCCATCAACTTCGTTTTGAAAAGTTGCAAAGCATTTTCAGTTATTAAAAAACAACTTTTTCAACTCCATCTTTTAAATTCTCTTTTCCTTTTGTGTCAAATATATTAATTGTGTCCTTTCAGAAAGATGTAATATAGGTCTTTGAACTGCTAAAATTATTTCAAAGTTTTTAGTTTTAGTTTATTTCAGTCATTTGAAATATGGAAATTTCCTAGAATTAAAAACATTATCTTTAAAAGACATTATTGTAATCTAAGTGGCCGTTCTAAGGAGAATCTTTCTGGTCTTCCATGAAATCATTCATCACCAACATTTGTTGACTTCTTATCTTTCAAGGAATGAAGTTTGCAAAATTGCCTTACTAGAAATAAAAAGTCATTAATAAGATGGTGACAAAGAAGCAGAAAAAAAACCCTGTAATACATTACTTACTGCAGAAAGGTCACTAGACTTGAGGGACACAAATTATAGACCGTGTATTCCTATTGATATATATTTAGAAAACAAGGGAGAATAAATATAATGTTCTGCATGTGCTGCTTTTGCAAAACACTATTTTTTCTTTTTTTTTTTAATAGTGTATCAGAAGAAAGGTATGAATAAGAGCTTTACTAAATTTTGTAAACCTAGAAGATAAAAATGTAAAATTAAGAAAACCGATGATTCTATCCTAAAAATGTAGGATTTTCTCATTTTAAATGTTCACTATCAAAGTTTTTCAGATGAAGAAACAGCTTTTGATACACATGTAAAAGATGGGCTTTAAACAAAACTAAGTATGACAGGAAATGCGTAAAATGATTTGGAATCTTGGTCAACACACATCACCCTCTTACCCAAAAAAACCACTTTTACTCAAACTAATTATGAGTATATGAAAAACAGATTACAAGCTCCACTAAATTATCAGTTAGACTGCTTATAGCTTCCAGAAGTGTGTAGTCCCTCCAGAGCTTTCACCTTCTTACAAAGAAGTAGCAGAAATGAGATGATCAATATGAGGGAACTCAATATTTATTCTGTATTCTACAAAGACTGCCACTGGTTATCTTTTCATTGAACTTTCTAACAGATGTCTGCTGCTCAAAATGTTTTGAATATCCCTAGTGAAAAAAGGGATATGAGAAAATATTGGTAGATTCAGCAGGTTTTACACAAGTGCCTTCTTACACAAACCATGTCCTTTGAAAGAAGAAAAATAGAGGGAATTTAGGATTTCCTATAACCTCCAAAGATAATGTGCCTGTTTCACTTCACCTATTTTAATTTTCTTTCACCGGCTAAGATGAATTGTATTTTTCTTTGTAGTACTGAGCAGGTAGAAAGCAAGTCCCACATTTCCGAAAGGCCAGTCTAAAATATCTAGATTAAAGGCTATTGTTTCTATGGTACATGCAAATATGGTATGTGTGTGTATATATATGTGTGTGTGTATTTTAAAGATATAGATTCATACTTTTTAACTTTAATCTATATTGGGTTTTGATGTGGAAATCTTTTGTGCCTAAGCACAGCAATATATACATAGATTTGTAAATCTATAAAAGTAAAAATGGAGTATATTTATGCTCTGTATCACAAGAACAATCTCACTTACATAATAACATTTGTCTCTGTTGTTTACTCTATTTGTGTTCTTTTTCATAACCACAGTACTTATTCTGTTACCATATAAAATTCTCCCTACTTCCGTTCAACATAAAGCTCTTTTTGCTTACAAAATAAATAATGATGTCTTACTATCAAACAGTCAAAATTAGTGACAGAGATGTCTACAAGTCATCCAGCTCTCCTGGTTCATACTTTTTCTTGTCCAGCTACAATTAAGAATATTAAGGCGATTAGTAAAGAATTCCTTTGTTCTACTAACAATATTGTGTCCTTATTAACAACAGAAAGTCGAAACAGAAATATCTCTGAATGATGTCTGTAGAGATATCCCAGTATCTGGAGACTTCTGTATTGTTTGTATTCTTTCTATACATCAGGTGGCTATGCTTATGCTCCAATACATCCAGCAGAGATGAGTCATCAACATAATCTGTGATTCATGATGCTGGCAAAGAACTGAAACAATTCTGAACTATCTTCAGGTTAAATGAGCTTCTTTGCCTAAGTTTTAATAGCTAGATAGAAACAAACAGGTAGAAACTGCAAGGGCAGTGTTCTTAACTCTGAAGACAGTTAAGAGAGACCTCAGCTTTTCCAGTAAGTTTTGTTTCTCCAGGTGGAATGTCGGGTTGTTTTTTCTTTTCCACGTTTTACCAAAATGCTTGGTTATGATTAATTCCTTATACAAAGCTTTAAGAGATTTGGTGTACATGTACATGTGTTTTAGAGAGAGGAAAATGGGGTGGAAAGTGTTAGGACTGAAGGTAAGAAATAGCCTGTATTTATATAATCCTCAAAAGGGCGTTAAAAAAAAAAAATAAATTGAGATTTCATGGACTTGAGTGCTAAATAGCAAGCAGTGCTGTTTTGGTGGGATTTTATAATTTGTAAATTAGTTTTGTAGTTAATATTATGCATAACGTGCATTTGTTTTAGAAGTTTTACCTTAGTTACTTCATCCATAGAAATTTTCATCACTAAGTGCAGCTTCTGTTTCTCCATGTGTTGCTTCATTTGCTACTCAGCCAGCAGTATAGGCATCATCATTTCTCAGCCCTAGATATGCTTGCATCTGAAATGTCTTCCTTGCTTTCCTAATCCTTCATGAACTTAATTTACTGCCCTTTGGAATGTCCTCCAAATGGTACCTATTTAGTCAGCCTATTGTGAATTTCTTGTTATTTAATAGGTAAATTCAGGATCTCTGATATTTAGCATGTTATAGGCTTCCTTCCCTGTTCTGTAAATTCTGATTTCTACTGTTAAAATTTATTAATACGTCACAAACCTGAAAGCTAACTGGAAACGGGTGAAAAAATACCTTAGGCTGTGGTCCAAATATTGCTGCATGCATGTATATGAAGAAAAATTATACTACTTGTTTTTAAATTTTACATACAAATTACCTCAATTGAAATATTTTGTCAGGGTAGGTCCAAGAAAAGAGGTAAAAACATGAGATGTGAAAACTCTAACAGGCAGTAGTTCAAAGGCTGAGCTCTGCCTGCTAGGCAGTTTTATTAGCTCTCCTGACAACAACAGAAACAACCGCCACCAGTGACATAATATTTACAGAACATTATCTCCTTGAAGGGATATAAGCATAACCCTGATATATTTGGCTGAGTACTTAGCTAAAATTGTCAAGAGCAGCTGTAGATGTCTTCAATTTCAGTGATCGGTAGTCCTTAAATCCATCGCTATTTTGTCTCTTCAGTAGAAATGGTTTGTTTTTTCAGTTCCCCAGAGCTGATGGAGCTGATGTTTTTAAAATCAGGCCATTTTTTTGTTATCATCTTTAAAAAAAGGTTCAAGACCCCACCTGTATGAAAACTTATGCTGAAGCACTAAATTTTGCTAATGCCATAACCTCAACATATTTAATGTTACTTCTCTTATTTGGTCCATTTCAGTGGATAAAAAGATGTTGTACTGTACTTCAGTATTTTTGCATATCACCTGAAACTGACCTGTATTTGCAGTGGTTTATTTGATTTGTTCCTTGACTCAAAAGTTTCTCTTGATTCAGTAATCTCATGTATTTCATTTAAACCCCATATAAAGTTTTCATATATTCCAACATAGCAAGGGATATTTGTAGTTACAACATTTTGTATGTTTGCTTCAATATAGCTTCAATAATTTATTCAAATATCCCTGAATTCAGATAACACAGAACTGAGTTTGACCCACTGGGTATCTTTCAAAAAACTACTGAATATTTAAGTGGAAACAAATGGAAATGGAAAATTTCTCTCTTGATGATTTATTCTTATAATCAATTACTCTCGGTGGAAAAAGTATGCACTTTATTTCTACCTTACATCAGCTTGTTTTAAACTTCTACCCACATTGCTCTGATTTTGACTTTTTATTTAAATTCTCTGTTGGTTTTTTTATGTGAAAGATTGTGACCCTGGAAATCACTGTTATGGTTACCTTGGAGAAAAAAAAAAAATGAAGTGGGTGAGCATACTATGAAAAACATAACTGTTAATTGGCCCTAGATTTGGGAGCGGGGGGTGTAAAGGAATATTGTTATGTCTAGAAGCATTTGTATTTATTTAATCTATTTTTTATTCTACACTGTAGTGTAGAAAAGGAAAGTAAAAACCTCAAAAACACTTTAAAGAAATTCAGTACTTTTTATTGTAAAAATATTTGGATTTTGCTAATCTACTCTATGTGGAGAGACAATTCCATTGATTTTCTCTATTTCTGCACAATATTGTGAGAATAATTAACTGAAGAAGGTGTTACCTCCAGTCTTGACTCTATCCTTTTTGAATGCAGAGATGTAACTGATAGAAGAAGCTTTAATGTTTACTATTTAATCATTACACTACCAATAAACCGAGTATCTATTGATAGAGTAATTGATAAACATACCACTATTATTAACTTACAGTTCTATCATTCTTCACACCATTATTAGTTACAAAAAAATGTTACTGAGTTACAGTTCTATCACTCTTTACCCATCTGCACCAAGTCTTTTGGATATAGACCAAGTGGAGAGTCTGAGAATTTGCCCAGTGGGTTCCCCCCAGCATCCCAGCGCACTTGGTCTACTTTGCTGTAATCTGTCGGTGTTGGGACTCCTACCATTGCAAAGATGCCATCTTCTCTTGTTCAGTGTCCGAATAAGGTTCAGTGATGAATAAGGTTCATTTTGAACCATATTCTAATTCTTTTCTGTTTTTTGACCCTCGTATTTGCCATCCTTCCTTTCTCTGCCACATTTTGCTCTCAGATAAGTATCCTGTCCTAACTATTTCTCCCTGTTAATCCCAGTTTTGCTAAATCCATACTCAAACTTAGTATTTCTCATGCTATTACCTACGTAATCTTGATGTTACATGGTGTTACTCTGACTGCCTAAGTACTATTTGCCTTGTAAGATTCTGCTCCCAAAAATCCCTTTTCAACTTTCTGGCTCATAGTGTTTCCATATTGTTTACTTTGCGTACTTTGTAATACAATTGATTCTACATTAGCTTTAGTTCCTCTACCTTCTGAGCAGAACTCAGCCACTGTGGTTAAAGATAATAAGAGATTCTTTCAGTATATCAACAGAAAAGGGAAGACTAGGGAGAATGTAGGCCCACTGATGAATGAGATCAACACCCTAGTGGTGGAAGACACAGAGAAGGCGAAGTTACTGAATGCCTTCTTTTCGTCAGTCTTCGCTGCTAAAGCTGTCCCTCATGAATCCCAGACCCTGGAGGCAAGGGGGAAGGTCTGGAGAGAGGAAGATTTTCCCTCAGTTGAGGAGGACTGAGTCAGAGACCACTTGGCCAAGCTGGGCATCCATAAGTCCATGGACCCTGATGGGATGCACCTGCGAGTGCTGAGAGAGCTGGCAGGTGTTGTTGTTAGACCACTCTCCATCATCTTTGGAAGGTCATGGGGAACAGGAGAGGTGCCTGAGGACTGGAAGAAGGCCGACATCACTCCAGTCTTCAAAAAGGCCAAGAAGGAGGACCCAGGGAACTACAGGCCGGTTAGTCTCACCTCTGTCCCTGGGAAGGTAAGGGAGCAACTTGTTCTGGATGTCATCTCCAAACACATTGAAGAACAGGAAGTTATTGGAAGTGATCAACATGGATTTACCAAGGGTAAATCATGCTTGACCAATCTGATAGCCTTCTATGATGTTATAACTGGTTGGCTGGATGAGAGGAGAGCAGTAGACGTCATCTACCTTGACTTCAGCAAGGCTTTTGACACTGTCTCCCATAACATCCTCATTAGGAAGCTGAGGAAGCGTAGGCTAGAGGAGGAGACAGTGAGGTGGATTGAGAGCTGGCTGTGTGACAGAACTCAGAGGGTTGTGATTAATGGAGCAGTGCCAAGTTGCAGGCCTGTAACCAGTGGTGTCCCCCAGGGGTTAACACTCAGCCCAATCTTGTTCAATATATCCATCAGTGACCTGGATGAAGGGACAGAGTGTATCCTCAGCAAGTTCGCTGATGATACCAAACTGGGAGGGGTGGCTGACACTCCAGAGGGCCGTGCTGCCATGCAGCGTGACCTGGACACGCTGGAGTGCTGGGCAGAGAAGAACCTAATGAGGTTCAACAAGAGCAAGTGTAGGGTCCTGCACCTGGGAAGGAAGAATGCTAGGCACCAATATAGGTTAGGGGTGGACCTGCTGGAAAGCAGTTCTGAGGAGAAGGATCTGGGGGTCCTGGTAGATGGTAAATTATCCATGAGCCAGCCATGTGCCCTTGTCGCCAGGAAGGCCAATGGAATCCTGGGCTGCATAGGGAAGAGTGTAGCCAGGAGGTCGAGGGAGGTCATTCTCCCCCTCTACTCGGCACTGGTGAGGCCACAACTGGAATACTGTGTCCAGTTCTGGGCTCCCCAGCTCAAGCAGGACAGGGAACTACTGGAGAGAGTCCAGCGTAGGGCAACAAAGATGACTGGGGGATTGGAGTACCTCCCTGATGAGGAAAGGCTGAGAGAGCTGGGACTCTTTAGCCTGGAGAAGAGAAGGCTGAGGGGAGACCTTATTCTTGCTTAGAAGTATCTAAAGGGTGCGTTGAAGGAGGATGGAGCCAGTCTCTTTTCAGTGGTTCCCAGTGACAGGACAAGGGGCAACGGGCACAAGTTGGAACATAGGAAATTCCATTCAAACACAAGAGAAAAAACTTCTTTACGGTGAGGATGACAGAGCCCTGGAAGAGGCTGCCCAGGGAGGTTGTGGAGTCCCCTTCTCTGGAGATTTTCAAGACCCTCCTGGATGCAGTCCTGAGTAATGTGCTCCAGGCATTCTTGTGTCAGCAGAGGAGTTGGACTCTCTAGAGGCCCCTTCCAACTCTGAAAATTCCATAATTCTATCTTATACAGAAATAGTCTGTGCACCAGAGCAAACTCACCATGTTATTTACTTTTTCTTTTTTTGTGATCACAGAGTATCCTAAGATGCTTAGGATGCATTAATTAAAGAATGAACCCATAGGTGTTTAACCACAAATAAGGCAAGATATTGTAATCTCAACTGTGAGCCACCATGACGCTATCTAAAATGTGATTCTACTCTCAAGGAATTTCGAGTGAATTCAGAGGTTGTATATTAGGCAAATAATTATACCTTTTATAGGTTTTATATATATTCTCTACATTCTCTCTCTTTTTTTAATATATATTGTAGATTTAAAGCCATGATTGTTAGATTTTTATACAGAAATAGTAGATATAGTCTAACCGTCCATATCAATACTAGAGTGCAGGTACAATCCGCAGGACAGCATTCACCAACTGAGTGCCCTGATGTCTATGAGCATATGGATAAAGGAAAAAAACCATGAGTATTTTTGACTAATAGAATAGGATTTTGACCATTCAGTCACACTTATTAGGCTATATGTACTCACATAACAAATATTTTTATCAAAGCCGAAACCTTTACAATATTTGGATTTCTTAAGTTTCAGTGGTGTTTTGTACCTAGATATCTGGTTTATAACCTATTTTTGTGTTCTTAAACCCTTACTTTTTTTAGTAGAGGTGTGTTAGTTAATGTGATCCTTCTTTAGTTATCTTTCATGGTCCTAGATACAGATTGTAAACCATTCACTTTATCAATCTTTTTTTTTCTTGATACACTTCCCTAGTTTTTAAGGAATTTTATCCCCTTTGAAGTATTTTTCTGTCCACCAATCTTTCAGCATTTCAGTGATTTTTCCTTCTTCATTACACTCTTCCAGTGCTCATATTTGCCTCTTCCCATTAACTGAAGTTCTGAACGTGTCTGTAGATCTTTCTCAACTGCCCTCTTTCCATAGTAATTTGAAATGTATTTCTCACATTTTTCCAGCTGTTTGGTTACTTTTTTAAATTTTCATCACACTTTTCAAAAAAATGAAAAATTTAACTTTTAGAAATATATAACACTTACTACTTTCTCCGTGTTTCTTCAGATTTCATTCTTTTCTATATTCTAATCTTCTCCTGGTTTTGAACAGATTCTTCCTTCTCTGAAATCTCTGAGGCTTTGGCAGAAGTTTGCAGAACTCTTCAAGAAGTGTTTCCATGTTTTTCCTTTTCCTTTTCCCCTCATGAATATTGTGTCTAGCATACGTATCTCTTATCAGCTGATGCAGCATCCTACCTCTGCAGCCCTGAAATATGTTCCAGTATTAATTTGCATTAATATACAGAATTAGTACGAAATTTCGGCACAATGAATGAGGATATAGTAAGGGTTAATTTTAAAAAAAAGTATTAAAATACTTTCACTCCTCCAATATTTCACAAGAAAAGAGCCAAGGAACAAAACTGTGGATGCAGTATTATCTAGAGAGCTATAAAGAACTTGGCTGAGCATGCAACAGTTAGAAATATGGAAAAACTCTGGGGAGCGGGAAATGTACATTTTCTGTATTATTTTATCAAAACAAATTGTAAACGCTTCAAATAAGCTCCTTAGGTTTATATTTTTACTAAAACCTATGGTAAGCCTCTTACTGCTTTACAATTAAGTTGCGTTTAGTAATGTACAATTAAGAAAACAATTTTCTAGTTTGTAAGTACCTCTTACTAATAATTCCCATGGTAAAGAAAAAAATCATTTTTTCACCCTAAATTTCACTTAATTTTCAGATACTAGTTATCTAGCAGGCTGTGTGCATATTTTTCAGTATCGAGAAACAAGATGCTAAAAATGTTAAGCAATCAATTTCTCCTGCCTGACTTGGAATCTTTTCAAGGTAGGAGGATCTAACTTTATTCAGAATGTGCTGAGTACCAACCCACAGAAATTTGGCTTGAAAATAAAGCTTGCTTTTAAAAAAACCAGCCTACCATAAATATATGTCTTTCTGTTTGTATTAATAAGATTTAACAATACAGACAGTGATCTGCTTTTATTTCAGCTGAGAAAAAAGAATAAAGGTCAAAATAGTAATATCACTCAAAAGTTTTGTTAGCCTCAGTGTAGAGCATTAATTAGCTGACAAGGCTTTAAGGGTCTGATCTCCAAGTCCATTGAAGTGAATAAAAAAGATACTTTAATGATCTGATGTGATTCAAAAATCACAGTATCAGTTCACAGTAAAGATCAAAGATTCTTTTGGATGTTTCAAGCATCCTTCTCCCCATCCCCATGCCCCCCTTTCTCTCTGTGCTTTAAGCTTTCTGCAGGGTTTTTTATTTTCTTTTTTTTTTAATGCAAATTGATGATTCATAGTGAGGACTGAGAATATACTATATGTCTTTTCAAAATGGCAGCACTAGAGTTTGAAATCTAGCATAGCTGAGAAGGATGTACTTGAACAGAATTTAAAAGCTACTGCAGATCTTCATACCATGCAGTGGTAGGGGTTTTTTGTTTTTTTTTTTTAAATCCCACTGCCTCAAATGGTCCAAAATTTTTATATTCAGATATGATTAAATTCACTTTCCTATTGGTTTAAAAAATAAGAATAATGCAGAAACGTAAATGGTCTGTTGTCTATCTTTTTTACTTTAATTCTGAATTGAAATTAGATGGAGATAGCCCTGTTAAGTAAAACTGCCTTGGGTATTTTTGTTTGTTTTTTCATTTCTAATCTTAATGAGGAGCTGTTTTATAGAGGCACACTCACTTTCACCACATCATTAGCGTGTATGCTTCGTGGAATCAGTATTTTGAAATGAAGACCATGGGATTTCCAGGAGATTGACATGTCAATTCATCATACTCTATGGCCATCTGATGGAAAACAAGATCATAAGGAGTTCTAGAAAGAAATGACACATTTTTTTCTAAAGGGTCTTGGGTTCAAGCATCTGTGATGTTGGTTCACCCACTCATCATATTTCTGTTGAGATTGTCCATTTATCTTTCTTTCAAATGTGATATAATGGCGTAACCCTTAGGTTCCTGAAAACTACCATGGCCTTTTGGGTTGTGTGCCTATTCTGTCATAGCAGCTTTGTCATATGGTACCGAGACTTAAAAAAAACATGATTAATAGTATTGTTGGGACATATTAGGTGCTTGGTAAGAAGACTTCAAGAGTAGACAATCAAATCTTCATAAACAGTCAATATTTTTTTCCCCTCAGATTAGGGTTATTTTTATTCCAATGCTTCTAGTGAAGGGTAAATAATAAAATGACCAGATTGTACTGTTCCAGAGAGGTGCTCTGTTGCCTTAGTGTATCTTTAGTCCTCTTTCAAGTGCCGGTATGTCTGAATGTCACAGCCAGAATCCTCTTATGAAATGCCACTTCAGCAATTATCATTTGCAGAGAAGGAGATGAGAGCTGCAAATCAGTTTGCCTTCATGTTCTAATTAAGATTTTGATCAAACATCCAGCTATCTTTCCTGATTCCTGCTGCTAGATATAGAGGTGAAGAAAGCCTTGATGTGAGTATGGGGAAAGAATCTTCCCTTCTAGGTTATAGAAAGGGACAGGCTCTCTGCTCCTGAAGAACTATGCCTCCTGAAATGCAAGGCTGCTGCAACCCAGGGTAACAGGCTGTCCCTGGTGCAGACCACCATCTGCAGGCCTGGAGCTTGGGTTTAGGGCTGCCTGCCTTGTTCTCGACACAACAGCACTGCCCCATCCTGCTGTGGTCTAAGCCTTCCCGCCTTCATTATCCATTGTATTCTTTTCTCCTACCATGACACTGCATGAGAAAACAAGCTCTTGTGAGACAGGTGTTAATGAGAGGGAGGTATGGCCTAACTTCCTTTCCCTCACACCTGGAAATCCTGACGTGGTTAGAGATGTTCAATTTGCACTATATCTTTAGTTTCTTCTCACACGTTGTAGTACATGATCTTAGAAGATTCGAAACTGAAATTTGGATGGTCTTCCAGTTGGTCTCAGATTCTTTTATGTTCCTTAATCTGGATATTCAATCATGTCATAATCTTTAATATCTCTCCTCACAACAACCTATAAGATTCAGTAATGATGTTATTTTCAGCTTCTAAAATGAGGTACAGGGAGGTTAAAGCCAAAACCCACTTAGCTCGGATTAATTATATGGCTTTAAAACTAGCCAGCAGTAACAGGTGCAAGGACTTTGACAGAATTCTGAGGGGCAGAATGTCAGCCTGCATGTTCAGTGCAAGATCATATGGAAAGCTTGTGATTTACATACGCACTCTAATCTCCGGACAGTCCTTTCCAATTCAGTCATTCCAGCAGGCAACTGGCACTAAGCCACAAACATACCTGTCGATTGAGGTTTGTTACTTTGACTGGAACTGATGCTAGGAACATCACATATTGTGAGGCAAATTCTCTCAGTTAGAAAAATAAGTAAATTTTCATGTTCTTTTGCCCAAAATTTATGCATGAATTGAATGCACAGTTTTATGGTACTTAGTCCTGTTTACAAAATCTTTTGAAAATGTATTACACTGCCTCTGTAGTTCCCCTTCGAATTTATTCCAGGTATGATAACAATTCTGAGACAAAAATGAAAACACATCTGAATCAGCTTCTGTTTTGCAGATAGTAATAATAATAATAGGACATCCTAAAGAAAATCCAGTAGAGGAAATCATCATTGTGGGAAGATTCATTGGACTAAAACACTATCTAGTTTCTTTTCTTACAATTTAAATTCACATTTTGAAAAGGAAATCATTATCCAAAAACTATATAGAGGGAATTTTAAGGTGAAGTAGAGGCCATAAGTCTATCCTATAGAAAAATAGAGATGTTGTGAATGCTTGTCTTAACGTTAGAAAGAAAACAAAATTTCAATGTAACAGTTACAGAATGTGTTCTTGGTCAACTTAGATGTGAAAGAAGAGGTTCATGGGCTTTACACCAATTAAAAAGAATTGGAATCACAATTAAGCCATTGATAACAATTTTTGCAATATAAAAGATAATCAAATATTTGGTTGTACAACCAGATGTTAGCCATTTGTAGACTCTGAACTAATCCGCCTGTGATTGTACAGTGCAAAAAAAATGATTGCTCTGTTCCAGTGCACACACTAACAGGTTATGCTCAAAGTGAATGATCATTTTGTTGTGCTGGGTCACTAGAAACTTACAGCTGTGGTCAGAACATCCTGTCCTGTTAGTTTAGGCATTTATTGTGACACTAGACTGTAGGCTGAAGTCGTCAAACCCCAAAAATCTTCAAACTGAAGCTTCAAGACTTTTGGTGGCAGAATTCCTATCCTGATGGTAGCTGAAAGTAGACAACAACAATCTCAGTGTGGTGTGCTTGTAGATGAAGACCTGAATCTGTGCTCATGCCTGTTGTATCTGGAGGGATGGAGGAGGGAGAGAACTCTCTGTCTCAGGACCCATTTTGTAATAAGACTGAAACAAAGATCCCAAGTCTGATATTTCAGGCACGGCTTCAAACTTCTGTATTCAGGCTGTGGTAGGCAAGGGGTGCTTTGTGTATTTGACTCCTGTAATTTTTGAACCCAACCGCTTCTTAAGATCACAGCTCAGATATCAATGTTGTGTTTTAAGTCCATTTTACAGCAGTTCAGAAAAAAGTGGACAACTGTAGCTCTTGTTTACTCAGAGATGAAAGCAGGAACACTATTGATGTTGTCAATTCCACAAATTGATTAGAAAAGGACCACTCCATTTGTCTTTTCTTAGAAGAGGCAGAAGACAGATTTATCTTCGTCACAGGCTGGTTGGGTAATGTGACTAAAAGCACAGCACATCAGAATACTCACCCCCTTAGAGATTTGATATTTTCTGGATTGTTTTTATTGTTGAGCTATATTTAGGTTGCATTTTACTGTGTATTCACGAGTATCTGTTGATATGCATGAGTATTTTCACCCACATACTATGTTCGAATTGGATAAGAAATGATTGACTATAATTTTGAAAACCATGAACAAAAAGAACAATAAAAGCTACTTAAAACTTATTCATATGTCAAATCCAATGAATGCTAGAGGTGATACAACTATAAAAGGGTTGTTTACATGACTTATGTGGTAGGCTGTTAATTTGCAAATACAAGTGTTTCCACTGTGAGGATTTATTGTCTATTCGGGTGGTGTGCAATAAATAGGAGTGATATTAAGCTAAAAAGATTTGAAGTTAATACAGGTTTGTTGCTTTTTGCAGAGTATTTATAGGAAATTACATGTCCTTTATTAATAACTTTAAATAACCTGAATGCTTTTGTACTGTGCATACTGAAATGACATCTAATGTTTAAACCACATTACTGTCAATTAATATAAATAATTTATATTTCAAAAACTATGGGGAACAAACATCACTAAGTGATAAAAACAATCACCATCTTTATAAGCATATTTCATTCCACCTTATATGCAGCTTGTAACACACTATTTGATGATCTGCTATTATCTGGCTTCTGAAGGGGAGATATTATTCCTTCAATAATAGACAAATTAAGCATTTCCTTGAAGTGGTCATTTTTCAGCAACAAACTGTCAGTTGGACTTAGCTGAGTTTTTCGAAGCAAGATAATGCTCAAAATTTAATGTGATGAAGAGTCTCTGGAATTACATATCTAATGTATATTGGAGTACTGAGCCATGAGTATTCTCATACCATAACTGACGGGGCTTGCAGATTCAGTGTATGTGAATAAGTTACTCCTGTATATATCAAGTACACAAAGACAGTTCTTTTATAACACCCTCTTAAAACAACTTAAAATACCCTCTTTTGGGCTATATGGCTCATTTGGTAAGGGATTAATTGAAAATCGAAACAGATGTAAAAAATTATCCCTATTTTAAAACATTGGTCTTGATAGAATCAAAAGCCTGAAAAAAAAGCCAGTTTTGCTCCTTGGGTTCTAGCAAATAATATCCTTACCTAGAAAAGTAATTCCACTGCCTTAAACTAGAAATACAAGCATTTTATTCTTGCAACTATTTGCTAGCCACATATGGCAGAACTTCATGAATAATAAGCAAGATTTGCTTTAAATTTCAAGCTACTGAGTACACAAAGCAATTATTTCACTTCTTCATTGCACTATAAGCTGCAGTGATAGCAAAGTCACCTTAACAAAATATGAATATGAAATATATTTCTGTCTTATAGTTGAAAAGTTTTGTGCAGGAACTTGGATGTTTTATGTAGTTTTATCTTTTTTTTTAATATATATATATTAAGCGAATAATTTCCCTTGAATTGAAAATTAATGGACTGACAAAAGTCCCCTGATAACATTTCAGGCATTACATGAAGTATACTCTATCCGGACTCACCATAAAGCTTGGATGTGGTCTCTTTGTCATGCTTGTTTAGGTTCTTGGCTCATCTACCAAGGAGTTCAATATGTGTTCCAGTTAGTACCATTAATAGTGTGGTGATGGGAATGTGAAATTGGAGTGTGATTCTTCAGGGAACACCTACGCTATCAGTCTGGCTCTTTGTTTTGCTCCTAGGATCTATTCGCTTACCTTTATACAGTCTACTTTGCCCCTTGGGTTCCCTTCTGAAGTCGGTTGGCTAAATCTCTCTATGGGAATCTGGGCACAGTTGACTACATAGGCTCAAGTGTTTTTCCAGAGATGCTGAACACATTGCCCACACCAGCTTTGGCTCCCGCTGCCCAGGGTTTCCTCAGACACTATTGCAGCTGGTCCAGAGCTCTTACACACCCTCCTGCCTCAAAGCTGGGGCGTTTAATACTCATTCAAAGAGTTACCCTACACAAATACATTTACAGTCTACAGTGCAAAACCCTCACAATTTTAGACAATTGAACCAAGTAGAAGAATACAAAAAATAATTATCTGTTGCTGGGCCACAGGGATGACATGACATATACCCACAGCCAAGTCTGCTTTGGAAACTAATAGCTATGGGCAAGGTGAGCACAAGACCATCCAAACCAGCTGGTCCTGGCACAGTTCACAGGCACAGTGGACTGGGGTGAGCCAGATCCCTTCAAACATACAACTGGATCTCCCTCTGTCAAATTTTCTTTTCTAAAAGAGAGAAATGATCTCTCTGCTGCAGTCACATAGTTCAATGACAACACAAGCAAACTGTCTGAGAATCTGAATCTGCTACTTGACTCAACTTCACAGAGAAGCTGAGAGAAAATCAGTAATGTTATTTGGTCAGGTCAGAAGAGGCTTGAGACATGGTTTTCAAGTAGTTAGGGATTAAGTAAAGAAGACGCTGACAGTTTTGATATCTGATAGAGAAAATGTTCCAAAGGAGGGCAAATAAAGTATCAAAGACAGATGGATAGAAAATGCCAGTAAGGATGTGCTAAGGTAAGTGAAGATCATTGAGGGAGAAATACAGCTATTAGGAGTCTGAAGACAGATGACAGCTGGTGAATTTTGAACGGTCCATGAAGAAGAAAAGCCTGAAGACTGTATAAGGGTTAATGACATGGATATAAAACCTGAAATGATCTTGTAGAAATCCTATTGCCAGAGCCTCTAAAACTGACCATTATACTTCCATGAGAATACTGTTTGAAATGCACAAGTGGGCTGAAAGAAAAAATTGGATTTCTGGCTAGGTGTAGAGTAGTATATGAGAAATATCAGCTGATAGTTTACAGTATGTGATGGCCACAAGTATAAGCAAAGCCATATTAGTGAAATGAAATCAATTAAAGCCAGTGGGACTGTGGTGGGTCAGATTCAGGCCCTAAAAGTACAGCTGAATTGCAAATCTCATTTTGAAATATTCTAGAAACCTAAGAAAAGCCAGCTTCATTGGACTGTAACTTACATCAAAAATTTTTATGTGGGAAATTTCTAAATGATTCCAAAAGTAAATGTAATGCTTGTTAAGTTATAAAAGAATTTTCAAGAGATAATTCTAGTCACATAAGTCTGCAGAGTATGAAACTAGAATAAATTAGGTTGAAGGCAAGAGAAATTAAAAGAAAAAGAATGGTCCAGGTTCTTGATATCCCAGAGATTTGCCTTGTTCCCAGTGGCCATTCCCACAGGCTTGACCCATCCTGCTTGTAGTCTGCTTTTCAATTAGTGTTATCCAGGTTCACATAACGCAGCCACAGTGTCGCACATGTAGACTCGCTCATTTTCCCCAGAGGTGAAATCCAACTGGCATGGAAATTGCTGTTACAATCTAAGGTTCATATGTAAATAAGGATTGGAAACAGGAACAATACGTTGGCAGGATGAGGAACTTTCCCTTTAGGCTCCAAATTTTTTTCATACTCATTAGCCAATATTTAGATGCCTTAACATTTGCCAGTTTCAGAGTTAAGACACAGGTAGGAAATCTACCTTTAAATTCTTGGTCTAAAATCCGGTTAGTTATGTAGTTACTCTAGAGTTATAAGTTCATCCAGAGTGTCTTTTTTGTCCTTCTCTCCATTTTGGGTTTTGTGGAGGTTTTTTTGTTTGTTTGGGATTTTTTTGTTGGTTTTTTTTTTCTTTTTTGGTTTAGTTGCCATTAATTTTATTTGCCACTTACGAGCCCAGAATTTGTATTGCCCAGTTTATGTACTTCATTTCAATGCTAATATTAGAGGCTCAGCAAGTCTTTATTTTTTTTGTAGTAATTGGAGTTGGGAGAATAGCTAACTTCTAAAATAGTTACCTGCACTGTCCTTTAGAAGTATTTGTGGCCTCAGTCACCTCAGTTATTTGCCTGAAGTCAGTAATGTGAATACTATCCACTGGTCTCCATTTCAAACATGCTGTTTGCTTCTTATACTGCCATGAACAGAAGTAGCAAGAACTTGGCTTCCATCAGTCAAACCTGAGGTATTCTGGAGCAGAACACTTAGAAACTGCACAAGGGTGTTGCTTTTGACATTTATAGCTGGAATGTTGTGTCAGCTACAATGTCACTTTAGAGCCTTTCATTTGTATGCCATTTAATACTGCATTTAGATGTAAAATGTGTCATCAGTGGGCAAGACATTGTTACTCTGTGACTAGAACTTCCTTATACAGGAACATTTTCAACATTTGTAATTGTTTCTGTATGACTAATAAGGACCATTTTATTTCCATTTCCATTTCCACTGTAAGGAATATATTTATCCTGTGAGTTGTTGTGACCCTCAGTAGATGCTATTAGAATTGCACTCCTTAGGCATATCCATAACTTTGAACAGTTCTTACTATTCTTTTATTCTTTTGCTACTAAGAATCCTTTCTGTGAGTGTTATACAATAAAAAAAAAAATTCAGGGCATTAAACTGCAGTTGTCCATATGCTATTGTGCTGGAAACTTTAAACCAGTTGTTGGTACAGATAAGAAAAGGCAGGTTGGAAACATCATTGAAATGTGGCCATTGTCAGTGTGATATAAAAAGACACAGAGTTAAGCAAAATTACTGCTGTTTCTGAAAAGTCTGATACAGATGTGCAGATTTTGTCAATAAAGTCACAATTTATGTCACAAGGAGCTCATTTCTATCAGTTATATTTTCCCCCAGCTAATACTTGAGCTTCGAGAAGAAATAAAGAGGTTTCAGTGAAAGAGATGGACAAAAAAGAGAGAGATGGGCAAAATTTGAAACACATTTTAGACACAGAAATCCTTTTTTCCTCTTTCCAGCAGTTTCTGTGTACTACATGGGTCTTTAAACTGGCCTAGAGCATGTATTTCTAGCAGCTGTACTATGGAATCTGTGGATCAAAAATGTTAGATAGGAGGTAAGATGGAGTAGCTTCAGGCAAGCAGAGAAAGTTCCATTTCAAAGGAATGCAGAAGTTTTAGTACGGAAGTTTTCAGGCTTTATCTCTGCTAACAGCTGTGATACAGGAATGTCGTGGTAACCCATTATGAAATAATTTTACAAGTGGAATGCAAACTTCTGTGGATATAGGTTCATTCCATCATTTCTAATTCATTAAGTGTTTACTTTCTATGTCTTTCAAGTGGTTAGTAAACAGCAAGCTAGTTAGCCTCTTTGTGGTCATAACAAAGGTGAGCTAGGTGAGACTAGACTTGTTAACTTTATTTCTGAGTGTCCAAAGCTTCACTTGCATGCATAAGTGTGATGCTTGCAAGCACTCCATAGAGAACAAATATTTGGATTGAGTTTTGTAACGCCCTTCAACTTCCTGAAGCAGAATATTGTCAGTAAGCACTGTGTAGGTTGTTAGAAAGTTTCCATCACTGCTTCACTGAATGTGGAAATATAATGACGAAATTTTATCTGCCAGCTCTACTGTAGGTCTGATAGCGCTACAGTCACAATTGTGCAGCAGCAGTGACTTCAGTAGTGACAATTTTCCTCCATTTTTAGAGTACTTATCTCCAAATTGGTTATGCAAAACTTTTAGGATAATTTTGTTAGATCCTTAGATCCTCTGTCCACTTTCTACTACATTTGTAGCAACATTTCCGAAAGAAATATCTATGTTTATTCAGGACAATTAGATAGTTACTCCTTTAGAAATTTTGTATGAAAGCAGACACATATAAAGGTACCTCTTCTTATGCATTAATGCCATAACGCCTTTCCTCTCATCTGGACTTATTCAAGTGGGCTCAGAAAAATCTTTTTTCAATTGTACCCATATTTTGAAAACTGTCTTTTAATGAATTTTTTCCATTTCTTATTGAGTTATCTAAAGAAATCTCATATGATGTCTAAAAGCCAGCTGGCAGTTTCTTATTATCAGGGAACTTCTCCTTTCTAACAAATTCTTTGTTTCAGGGGCTCATTATTTTCAAGTTTAAGGAGCAGAGAAAAGAAAAGGAATTCTGAACAAGCTGAAATACCATAACCTTGTTATGGTTGTGTCTGTAGCTAACTCTGCTTTCTTATTGTCACCGAGGCTTTGTCAATTAAAACTATTTAAACCCATACATAAATAATTTTTTTAACATAAATTTGCATTTTCTGGATGTAAATTGTAGACATGCAGAAGTTAGGCATTTAGTCTAGGCTCCCACTATAATCAATGGGGAGAACAAAGTAACTTCATAAGTGATTTTTTCTGTCTCTTGGATACCAGCTTAGAATGAAGTTACTCACCCCCAGAAAGCACTTATCTCTTTCTAAGTTGAAGGCACTTAGACTCATCAGCTTTGTTGGTTAAACACTGGTGAGATTAGTATTCTTACTGTATCTTTATTTCTTTTAAGATAAAGGACAGTAACATAGCATGAAGTTTACTACTGGGAATTACAAAAATGCAATGCATATAAAAATGCAATCTGTACATATACATAGTGCATACAGGGACAAAAATCTGTCAAAGCCTGCATTTGGCTTTTCTGTATTTTTACTTTGGACATTCTCAGACATTACTTTCACAATAATAGAGTTTCCAAAGACATTTCCCCCCATACAGTGTTAAACTGAACTCTCTTTGTATAAATATTTTCCTTTGTTTGCATAACATTACATCTGATGAGAAAATAACGTTATTTAATTGATACAGCCATAATTTTACTGAATCTCCCTGGGCTATTCTGGATGAGGAATACATGCCATTTGCTGTGTTGCACAGCTAGCCAAAGCAATCCATTGCCTGTAGATTATGTGATTCTTTACTGAGCCATACGGACTTCTTATTTCCCTCCTAATGTGACCTGAAAAAACCCATACCATAGTAAACTGAAATATACTGAGGATTTTGTGCTTTTAGACTTGGTAGGTAGGTGTCTAGAGCTGATTGAATCTTGGATTTCAATTCCAACAACAATTCTGACAAAAGACTAATTTCCTTTCTGCTTAAATTACAAGAAGACCTCCTGCAAAATATGATTATTGAAACACTTCATTATCAGTTACATACAAATATTTAAGATGAAAGAAAGCTCTACCATAAAGCTTTATCAAAAGCTGATGACGTTGATGTATTCTTGTGAAACATTTGGGGTTTGTCTAAACAACGTTTCCTGATGCACAACAGTTTGGTTAGAGAACTTGCAGCCTCCCCCTCCCTTTGCTAATGAAGTCCCCACTAATGTAAATAGTTCCCCACAAATGAGTTATAAAACTTTCTTCTTCATTTGTATTCTTTCTAGTGCTTCTAATGAAATCATTTGGCACAGCATTCTTACACAGACAAGAGTTGAAAAGATTTCCATCTCCATTTCATTTAAAGCTGATAGGATATTTGCATAAAATTACAAATTGCATTCTCTTCTTTTGAGACTCTACTATAAAACTGGCCGTACCACAGGATGGGAAGAGCTGACTCACTGCTCTAATTATAAATCTAAAGACTAATTAACCTTCCATGACTAAATTAAATTCCAAAATAAAAAGAACAGACAGAAGCCTTTAAACAAAGATTTAAAGCCCACTAGAATATAAGATACAAAATATATTCAGGAGGCTGTTTTTGAATTTGACATTGATGAAGATGTACTGTATTTGCAAATGGTACATGCAACACTAGTTTGGGAAACAGGCATTCAGAGTGTAACAGCTGGGGCAAACACTGTCACAACCAAAATGTGTCACTGCAAATAGCTGTGTAAATTTATAATAAAATTCTTTCCTGCAGCATTGTTCAGATCAAGATTTGTATGTTCATTATTTAAAATTGAAATGGATTAATCCTACTTTTGTTCTATTGAGGAGCAAAACCCACAGAATATATGCTTCCTGGCAATTTTTTTTTTTTAGAAGTTAAACAAAACTGTCTTGTATAATTGACAACATCTTTGCAGACTGGGGAACAAAATTCCATTTCCCTCACTGGAGCTGAATCAGCTTCACGGGTCCAAATAAAATTTCCCATCTGTCTCAAAAAGCAAATAGACCTGATTCTGAATGGATGAATAGAAGACAGTTTGTTGCATATTTTTATTTGTTTCTATTCCAGCAGAACCTTGATTTAAGATTTTAGTATATCTTTGAAATAAGGTCATGAATAAATTAATCATGTGCTGAACAATTCCTTCCTTGGTCTTCTCTCCAAGTTTTTATTCCCAGAGATTAAGACAGAATAAACACCAAAGATGTAATTTACAGCCACTGTCTCTGTCCTTGATCACTCTGAGTGGATGTTCTGCATTATTCCTCTTGATAGTTTGTTATACGACTGCTAGACACTAGGTTTTGCCAGTAGCTAACTCATGTGAGGACAACTCAGAAAATTCTAAATAGGCTCATATTCACCTTGATAACATATGACTTTCTGTGAGTTCTTTAGGAGTCAGACATTTAGAGGAAAAGATCAAATATCAATTTGCTGTTCTGAATCAAAACAAATCTTTTGTATTGTTGCTGATTCTGTTTTAAACATGATAATGGCTATAAAGTATCAACTGCTGCTGCAGTGATTTGCCTAAAGTATGTGGTTCTGCTTTCCTTGGATAAGGAATTAAAAGAAAATGTGGAATTTTTTTGTAATAACTGTGTTGCATAAGAATGTGCTGCTGATTTCTTCTAAACTGCTGAGGGATCCTATTAAAAAAAACGTCTTTCAACAAGTAGTGTCAAAATCAGATACTTTTTGTAGAGACTTACATACTGTCATAGCCATTAGCCTGTAAGAGGTTGGCAGTGGGTATTCCTCAGCTGTGCTTGGGACTTCAATAGCCTCATTCTGGAAGTCATTGGTTACTTCAGCTTCACTATTAATCTGCTGTGCTGCTCAATATCTCTGAAAGTCAAGCTAATAATAAAAATAAATACATTGTTATATAAGAATTATTATTATTAATAACATTATTACTTAAGAACTAACTCATCTGTCGCTTCATTATATCATTAAGGCCTGCTGAGTTAATTAAGTTATTATTCTTAATATTGGAAAAATTCATGTTCAGTTTCCATAGTTGTTTATTAGAAATTATTGCTTAAATATTCTATTTTAAGAAGGGAAAAGAATACAAAAATTCTGATATGAAATTAATTATTAATATAAGTACATTATTAATACTTTTATATAGGTTGAAAGGTATCATTGAAGTAGTACCTAATTAGAATGGAAAGCCCAATTAAAACAGAGATGCCCCTGCACATCAGTTTGGTGAATTTAATTTTTTTGTATGATATTTGACATTTATAATAAGTTTCACATTAACAGTATATAGACAGGCTGAGCAAAAAACTTCCTTTCTGAAATGGTCATAATTTTAACAACTATTCGTACCTCCTAAACTGAAAATTTTACTGATAATGTAACAAAACTGTCATCTTAGCTGTGCAACATGCATTAGATCTGATTCATCACCCTCCCCACTTTATTGGATAAATTCTCAGCTGTCAAACTGATGTACCTGTTGAATTTAGCAGTCATGCTGATTTACATCTATGGAATCCAGTTTGGCACTCATTGCAGACTTCTTTAGTAACAGGAAATGCAACATGCATGTCTTGAGAGCTGCTGACTAAGGAAAAAATTAGTGCTAGGCTGCTATGAAGTCCAATCCTTTGGTAAAATGTAGTCCCACTACTTTCCTGCTGCTGGATGCCACTGCACTATCCAGTTGTTCAGCATACCATAGAGATGCAATAGCCATGGGAGCCAGCACTTGAGTCCGTGAGAGGTTATCAAAAATTTAAGAAGTTTACATTTCTTGAAACAGTTCTTCTCATAAGGACCTGCTTTTAGACACAGTGTGCCTGAAAAAACTGCAACTTCAGTGTAGCATGCACTGTATAATAGCATGGGTTTGATTTGAAGCCACATGTGAAGAAGCATTTCTGGATACATAGAGAGGATGGTGCTATGGGGGCTGGCCCATGGTAGGGTGGAAATACAATACTACCATTTATAGATTCTTGGATCACTGTGGGATACAAATATCTGCACAAAGGACCACATTCTAGGTCTAACCAATCCAGAAAATTATTACTACTGGGACCGTATAGATTCTTACTTCAACTGTATCAACCATTTTTGAAACCCGTTTGCTTAAGAAAACCTACTGATTTCGTTTACACTGTTCTCAGCATCTTCCCAGCATATTTTGTTAATGAACTAACAGCTCATTCTTAAATTAGAAATAAGCATAGAAAAAAATCAGTGGGGATATGGAATCTGAGCTAGATAAAGGTGCTGAGAACCTGAGATGTAGTGGAAGACTCCAGTCTGGAGGAAGTACTAATGTGATATTGTTTAGAGTGTGACAAACCAGGTGCCTCATCTACCCTCTGCTGACTTAATTCATGCTTTAGTAATGAAGATGGAGACAAGAATGTGTTAGGTACTCTTCAATTTCTTTCAGTCTTAGGTAATTTGCCAAGGACAGTAAATGTCTCTGGACCTGATGAGGTTGTGGTCAACAGCTAAAATATCAACCGCCCTGTCTGTCTTGAGAAAGAACTTAGTATATAAGCAATAAGCAGTATTTCCTTTCTACTCAGAGTCTATAATTTCAATTTATAATGCTCTTACTAACAAGAGCTTCTTAGGTTTCCTATGTTTTGTTTATAGTGGATGGAAACATATTTCTCTAATGTGCTTACTAAATAGGCTTTTATTGTAATTAATATTTCTATTTTGTTATGTGAAAAAAATTATCTCTCCAGATTTTTATTTTTTTCCTCCTTTCTGACTTGGCAAAATAGGATATTGATTGTTCTTACTTTGTGGTTTCTCTCTGTTATTATCTGCTACTCATGGGAAGATACAGAGGCTGAACAGGCCAAGCAACTTCCGGTTGTCAACAGGTAGTGGTTTTTTGTAGTGTCACCAAAAGATACATTTATCAAATCACAACCTTCAAGTCTTCCACAGAGTCAGTAGATTCTGGCAAAAGGCTTAGCTCTTAGGTGAACACTGGAGTAAACCGATCATTGTAAAAAGTGTTAATCTTCTCTTACCTGTAAAAACTGAAAATATGATTTGGTTGAGTGTCTTTTATTTAAAACATAAAGAAGGGAAAATCAAAGCTCCTCAAAATGAAAAGGTTAGACCAGATTTTCAAGACAACTCTGCATTTTGTTTCCAGCTTCTTATCATCCCAGTTGGGACCAGCTCTTCAAAGGAGATAAGTTTCCATGTAGATATCCAATATGGAACATGAATTAAGATGCAGCATCTCCCAGCTGGACAGCATGTAGTAGCAGCTTTACAACTTTACCCCACAGCATGTTTATTTCTATTGAAAATTTGGTTCTGATGTTACGTGCCAAGCACTTGGGGAATGTGTGCCACGCTGCTGCCAAATGGTGATAGTCTACTTTGAGACAAACACAAAGTAGCTGCCTGGCTCAGAGGACAGTAAAGAGAGAGTACACTATAAGCAAATGTTATTACATAAATAGCTAGCCACATTAATGACAGGGGATGCACTCTTCCACTCAATACGAATCAGGTACAACGGGCACTGCAGATCCAATTGAATTAATTACTTATTTGGCTCTAAACAAGGACAGAATTTTTTACCCATCTCCACCTGATTTTTGCCAGACTATGCAAGTATTTTCTCTATAAAGGAAAAAACAAAACAGAATTCTCATTGCTTGATTAGGCAAAAAGCATGTAAAAATTATTCTGGGCTTTTTCTTTTCTTTGATTTTCTTCTTGATGACAAAAATAGTTGGGGCCAAATAATACTCACAGTTCAAAGGAGTTCTGCAACTTCATACTTGTTCTGCATTTACATAATAGTTATTTTCTGAAACACATTTAATTTTCATTTTATATACCATATTTTTTAGAATCCCTCACCCTTCTTGTTAGGCAAGAAATCAACTATTCTATTCTTACACTTTTAGAAATCTTAAATTACATTTGTTGATCTGTATGTTTGCAATGAATGTATTCATTGTTTTAATGAATTTTGATATTGATTTCAATTGAAATTCAGTGATATAAATGCATAATAATAGATTGAAGAATTAAACTGAGTTTATTGTAAAAAAAATAATTTAAGCTAACAGCACAGACACTTAAAGACTTCCAATTTTAAGAAACAAGTAAAAATCTTGTTGTAAGGAGTAGGGAGTTTGTAACGTACGACTTTATGTTTAACAAAAACACATCAGATTTTGGAGAATGACTATATGATATTGGAAGAGTGCAGTAAAATGTATGTATCTGAAATTATTTTCATGATATCAGGAATGATTTTCATTATATGATGTGCAAATAATTGGCCAAATTTCAACAACTCACTCAAATTGTCTTTGCATTGACAGTCAAGAGTGGAATAAGCAAGCAAAATTAATCTACCATCCTGTGCAACCTGCTCTAGGTGAACCGGCTCTGGCAGGGGGGTTGGACTAGATGATCTCCAGAGGTCCCTTCCAACCCCTGTGAAACACATTTTTTACATTTCTTCTTCAAGCTCTGAATTGGTTATATTTTGTATGTGTTCAGGCCACAATTCTTTGAAAAGAATGTTGCATACAGACTGCGGATTGAATTCAGAGTAATTCTTTACACTCAGTCCGATTAGAGTTACATGTTTTACTTGGCTTTACTTGGAATATGTCATTCTCTCTAGAATAATGCTTTTCTGGAGAAATGAAGAGAAGTTCACATATCATTTGCTTTAAAGAGATGATAGAAGTGTGAAATAACTCCAGAAATACTATTCTGAGATGATTACATAGCTAGCAATTACAGCAAAAGAAATGCAGCTCGGTGATACCCTTCTCATTCACTGCATTTCCTCCTGGAGCTGCACTATCGCTTCTATAAGACAGAGTTCAGCTTGAAGCACTGGGCTGGTTTCCTTGTCAGTCGGTGTATCTTTATGCAGGGTTTGTTTGGTTTGGGTTTTTTGTTTGTTTATTTTGTTTTGTGGCATTTTTTGACTGGCTGTTTCTGGAAGAGAAAACAAGTATCTTTATGCCAAGTAATTTCATTTATCATGAAAGATAAATGTATGCTTGGCTTTAACTTTTCGTCATCATATCTAAAGGTTTCATTCGGGAAAGTTGTTAGGCAGTGTGTAGAGAATGTCTGTGAGGAAGAGTACTTGAATGTAATTCTTTCCTTGATCTCTTGGTTCATACGGAAAACTGAAAAGACAATCTTTTGCTTCCTACCCTGTGAGTTACTTATTTTATTACAAAAATAGATATTCACTATTGGAATAACAGTGGGTATTCCAGCCTGAAAGTCTTTTGTATTGGGTTTCACACACCTGAACAGTAATAGAGGAGAGCAGAGAGGGAGAATTCAAGCAGGTGGCTCCAGTTAAGCATTAATCCCTCCTGAATAAGAAGTGAGAGGGTGCTGTGCTCTTTAAAAAACCAACCAACAAACCTCCACTTAGTCTAGAGTGTTCAGAAGGAACAGGAGAGAAGGAAAACTAAAAAAGCTGAACGTGGTCTTGTATTAAAAAGAAGAAAATACATTCAGTAAGGAACTGAAAAAAGATGAATGCCATAGGGGAGGAAGTATTGCTTAACAAGAGCTATATGTAGTTTAAAGTTTGTCTTCCTGGAAGACACCTCATCTGCTAGAGAGGTAAGATAACTCAAGTGAAGTTTTTTGAGAAATTTTGGTAAAGGCTATTAAGAACTACTTTTTTTCCCTGACCTCTGTTTAGAAGCAGTGTTCAGAGCATCTTGGTTACCCCAAATTGTAGGTTGGTGCCAGCTGCTTATAAATGTAGAGCTAAAGCTGTTGAAGTGGTCATGTTCTAGGGAAGGTTTCTTTTATTTTGGATAGGAACATAATTCATAGACTAGCTGAAATGTTTGGCCCAAGCTGTAAGAAGTGGATGCTGAATGGGAATGAATTCCTGAGTCCTGTACACTTACTACCCTTCCCTGCATTTTAAGTGTACAACAAAGTGAGGATTTTGTTCACTTTGTTCAGAGAAAAAAACTTAAAAAGATAGGCCTCATAATTATAATTCAGTTGTACTGTTTATTAACTGCAAAGCCCAGAGCTTAGCTTTCGGAACTCCTCAACAATTGTGATAATGCTATTATCTGCATCAATAATAGCTATGTGTGACTTGTACTATTTTTCTGGGATTTTGTTATACACAAGTTGTATTTCATAGCACTGGTGAAAAGGATAAATATCTTCTTTAGCAGATTTTTCATCTGTGGGAATTAGGCTTGGTTTGGTTTTTAGGTGTTCAGATGGGGGTTTTTGGCCTTATACAAAATTACAGGCCTTAATAGTAGTACAGAGAGGCTGTTGTCTTATTGCTGAAGAATGTAACTCGCTTTTCTCATCTGTAGTTTATTAGTGTGATGATTGTTTATTATTTGCAAAGGTTTTAAGTACAACTTGTGTTATTCCTATGCTGTGTTTAAATGGGAGCTATAGTACAGACTTATGCAGATAATAGTCTCTTTGGACTGTTTTATTTTCTCAGGGTATTTAAAAAAAAAAAGAAAAAAGAAAAAACACCACAAGATAAAAACAAAGCAAACCACATTTCATTGTATTATTTCAGTGATCCAAAAGAAAGCTGAATACTGGACCTCAAAATTTATTCCCTTGGCCCAAGCTTTCAGGATAAGCCTTTAAAAAACCCTACTGTGTTTTCTCTAGTGCAGTCTTTGTCGCCAGCTGCAGCTGACCAGTGTTATCTCAGATTCTTGGACTAGCTGTGCTTGGTATGCACCCTTTGAGCTGTACCAGAGTTCAGTGTCCTACAGGACAATACAAGCATGTATTATGTTGTGGTCTCTACTACACGGTCCTGCAGGTGTGTATTTGCTGTCTACACTAACAACTCAGCATGCAAGTTTTCATGCATCAAGGAGAGACAGTAAGATGTGACATCCAACAAAACAGCAAGAAGAGTCAAAACTTTCTTGTCAAAAGAGCTTAACTTTATCAGCTGATCAATCTAACAACAAGGTTATGTCACTGTAAAATCTCAAGCCTTCAGCCTAATGTGGCTATTACATTCCTTCACAGCATTTTTGCAATCCAGCCCTCAACAATTATGTTCCATAAGAGTGCTGCCATCCTTACTATCCTATGTTGTTTGAATAACTTTAATTCCAACAAAATTTAATTTTATGTTATTTTTAATTATTTGTGTAGGTCCTTGCTATAATCATTTACCTTCCTGAAGACAATATTTGTTTTTCCTTATTTTCCTCTGGATGAAGATCTGTACCTTTGAATTTCGGTCTCTGATTCCTAACATCAGCTGTTTCTGTTTAACAAATGTAGGTACATTTTCTTTTTAAGACTTTTGTCCTAGATCATGGCCTGGGTGCTTGAGGACTAGCATATTTCAACCTACCTCCTGGCTGTGTGTTCCCCTAAGAGCAGAAGTTCATCCTCTTTGTCCTTGAGTGTGAAATGAATGCCCCAAGCCTTAAACAATGCATGCTTTGGAAAATACAAAGTGAATTGAATAAAAACAAAGTGAACATACCTTGTAGAAAATTGGAAATGGTCCACCCAAATGAGCAAATCCCAATCTTACCTTGAAGACTAAAACACACCACAAGTTATCTCATATACTCTGTGGTTTATTTGTAAGGGGAAATATGTTAATTCAGTTCATACTTGCAAGAGTTATGGAAGCTGCAAAAGCTACCGTTAGGAAGTTTCACTTTGCTTTGGGCAAAACAGGAACTCAAGGTGAGTGTTTCCAAGCGCAGGCAACTGGCCCAACCTGGACCCACGTTGCTTCTGCAGATCTCCTCCTTCCATAGATAATGCTTAAACTTGTCAAAGTAGCTTGCTTTGCTCTATTTGTTGACTTCGCTTCTGTTGCATGGAGTCTCTTCTTGAAGATGCTCTTCAGTCCTTGCTAGCAGGTATCTTGGTGAGTTAACAGTTGGCAGAAGCTGTAAATTATCCCATGGGTAGAATAGTGGTTTGTTTGTGATGAAGAAAACACAGTTGTCGGCATAATTTAGCAGAACAGCAAGAGATCCTATAGGGAATAATTCTTAGTTAAC
This sequence comes from Burhinus oedicnemus, assembly GCA_008921705.1. Classification (NCBI taxonomy): domain Eukaryota; kingdom Metazoa; phylum Chordata; class Aves; order Charadriiformes; family Burhinidae; genus Burhinus; species Burhinus oedicnemus. Next base: position 372,456 of record VFFE01007664.1, on the reverse strand, counting down.
TACTCTGTTAGCCCTGTGCTTTGGGCCTTCAGGTGTCTAATCCAGTTATCTTTTTTCCATTTCTGTATTTTATGTGTCCTGTATGCATACAGGAACTGAAATTTTTTAGTACAGAGCATAGAATCCTACTAGTGAAAAAAAATACCATTATTCTAAATATAAGCTGTCAAAGTTTCAATGTCTTTACTAGAGTTTAGGCTAGGTCAGTCGGCACTGGATGCGAAACATCTCATCACTGTAAAGTGCTCTTGTAGATGTATGGATGTTAATATGTGCATTTGTTGTCAAGGTTGTACAGCAGCTTTATTCCTCTCAGTTCTGTATTCTCTAAACTATGTCTGATGGTGGCCAAAGCACGCTGTGTTTCAACAAGCTTTGCTTGCAACCTGCTAAGTGATGGCTTCCCATTCCTCTGTAGGATTATGGGATTATGAAGATGATCGTTTCTCAGAAACAGCCTTCACTCGGCAGAGCCGAGAAAAACCCTTTGAAACACTGCTTCCTAAAAGGGATAGAATTTTGATTACAGTAACTACCCAAATGTGAATGCAAGTGAACTAATATTCTTGCAAAGTCAAGTCCTGGCTACAGTATAAAATAACAGCTAGCACCAAGATTGTGGTTGTCATATAGCAGGCACTGATGACTTCATACTGCACACACTACTTATAGAATACTTAAGTAAATCTTTGGCAACATTCTATATTTTGCCAAATATACTTGGCATTTCACTGCCTCCAATACACTCCTGTCTAGACAGCAGCAGCTGGAAGAAAATGAAGAGAAATTTGTGCTATAGGTACCGTTGACCACAAAGGCATGAAGTTGAACTACAAAACTGTGAAGAACATAGGATACTTTTGTAGCACTAAAGTACTTTAAGAATTGGTTTGATGTTTAGAACTGACTGAGAGTAATATTCCTATTGTTGGACATTCTGAACCAAAAGGTAGAGAAAAGAATTGCAGAAAGAACCATCTTAGTGTAGGATCAAGACTGTGCAAAAACACTTTAGCTCTCCTGTGGGCATCTGGAATGCAGTTATGCGATGCATCTTTTGCTTGTGTAGTGTCACTCTCACTAAATTATCTTCCATAAATTAATATATGGACCAGATCACTGGAAAAGAATATAGTATTTGCTTCTAATGCTATTGTTTCAAAAGATCTGTCTGTCAGACAAATGATTTGCCTGGTGCTTTCTACTGAGAACTTAAATGGCAAGATATTATGGCTCCTGTCTTAATATCAGTTACCTAGGATGTAGGAGACACTTGCATGCTGCATTTAGCTTTAGTTAACTTGCTGATCCAGCAGGTTTCTTGGTGGCATTTTACCTGAGTTTGTTTTAATATTAAAAAGATGAATATTTTCCCTTAAGTTAAAAGCTATTTACATTATATCATATGTACTGATGTTAACAAAATCAATTTTTTGTGGTCTATACTCTTCCAAATGAGAAAATACTTTCATGGATATCTGAATAACAGTTTAAATAAAATGAAACATGTCTGGCTTACTATACTGCTTTATTCACCATGACAACCAATACATTTCTATTCTATTGCACCAGACCTTTTCTAACCTCTGTTTGTCATAGTATTGCTCAAAAATGAATTTGTGTTTTTATATATATATATACACACACATTTATTTTTTTAAATAGTATTTAGGAACAAAACACACTCTCCTTTTTAAGTGGGCATCCAGATGTGCAAACCCAAACTAGGACACATTTATGGCAAGGTTTACAGGATGCTTGTCTGGTGCAATGGAAGGTCGTTAAAATTCAAGGAAGGTTAGAGAAACTTACCAGTTGATCTGTAGAGATCGTTGTGAGGCTTGGCATTTAAATAACTTCAATGTCTCTTGTCAGGAATTACAGAAAAGCTAGTTCTTTAAAGAGGAGTGCTTTATGCTCAGTGCAAATGCAAAGAGACTTGAGGCACAACACTGCATGTCAATGTGATATTTTTTGGGTTACAGTGGTACAAATTCCAGTTATGTACCAGTAATATACCACCATGCAAGCCATGGTGTGAAGTACATAATCTCTGCTTAAAATATTGCAATGGCAATAAGATGAAAAAAAAAATTATGGGAATAATTAGAGAAAAAAAAGTGTAAAGGTGTGGATGTGAACTGATATTTTGGGATAACTTTTTGTTCCGACCTTTTTTCTTAGTTTGGGCTACTTCAGTTAAAATGCTCATTGATGGCAGCAGCCTATTAATAGATGACAAATGAAGGCTCAAGCTGTTGAGGAAAAACATGCAGCCGAAACAAAATATTATACTCTATATCAGAAATATGCCTCTGCACCACTTGAATTGTGGAGATTTTCATCTATGTATGCAGGTGCCTTCTTGTGTCTTATATTTAAACCACTAACCAATTAATTATATAATTAAGTAACTGTTGCTTGATTTTTTGCTGTATATATGTTCCCAAAAAGATTACTGTCACGAAGCTTCCTTGAAGGACCAAATACTCACTAAAGACACTGGAGTACTTATTCTACACAATCTTAGTGATGCTGAATAGGCTGAGTGAGTTTTTGCAAGAACTAATTCTTACCTATCTCTCTAGTGAAGCTAACTTCCCCTCCCCTGACTCCATCTAAAACAACGTACTTTGGTTCTTATTTCCCTGTCCCGTCCCCTCCCCCCGCCGCTACAGAAGCCAATCTCTTCTCACTGCATATAATCTAAGGAAATCAGATAACTGAGGTTAATCTACGTAAATAACCTTCTCTCCTAATGTAAACTAAAGATTGACTGATGTCCCTGTGCACCATTGTAATTTCCCATATGGAAGAGATATATTGTGCTGAACATTGGCCCCTAAAGAAAATTTCAGATTTTTTTTAAAAGCAATTGTTCTCCCTGTTATTTCAAAAAATGTTTTGTATCTCTTTATCTGTAAAAGTGGCATGAAAAATGAGTTCCAGATAATGTTAAACTAATTTAATTAGCACTGAAGGAAAAATATTGGGATGTTTTTTCTAAGACTTGATTAACAATGTCTTCAAAACATTTGTAAAATCATCTAACACCACTATTTTTGAAATTAAATTAATCTGTTACAGATACTTAGGACTTCTTATGACATACAGCTTAAGTATTTTGGATAACTACGCAGGGTAGATAGTCACTCTCGATGTATGTTTTCAGTATTAGATGATTATCTTTATCAGTAGCCTTCAATCAAGAAAAAGACAGATAATTCATTCAGTAGTATGACTAGTTGTCATGGTTTGGACTGGACTGGCCACTGAATGAACGACAGATGCTCTCTTTAACCTTTCTTGCTTCAGAGAAAGGAGAGCATCTCCTCTCAGAGGAGAGGAGAGAAAATGAGAGAGAGAGAGAGAGAGAACTTATGGGTTGAAAAAGAAACTAAACTACTGTAATGAAATATTAATAATAAAAAGAAAATATAATAATATTAATAAGAAAATAATTAAATGTATACAACCCATATTGAGCTCCCAAGATGACGATTGTGTCACTGGAGAACACTGGGAAAGTCCCAGACTGGATTCTGCAACAGATGGGAACTAGATTCCAGATCTCAATTTAGGAATACACGGATTGGGATAAAAGGCAGACAGACAGAGTCCTCCTTGGATGCCGGCCATTGAAAAAGGAAGCTGACCCCTTTGATCCCTCAGCTTTTATACTGAGCATGATGCAGATGGGATGGCATACCCTGTTGGTCAGTTTTGGGTCACCTGTCCTGTCCACTCCTCCCCACAGGTGTGACCCCTCTATGCTTGTCTGCTTCCAGCCCTCCAACAAGGCAAATAACAAAGTTAGCTGGCCTTGGTTGTTATAGCAATAAGTATAAGCGGGAGCCTCTCTGTATACTGTTCCTTGGTATTAACTATAAACATCAGGCCTTATCACTGCCCGAAGCAGATGCTGTCTGAAAAATATGCCATTAATTTCAGAAAGTGCAGTTATTTAGAAGAGACTTAACTGAAAAGTAAAATTACTGAAAAGGAAATCACTTCTGTTTTACTTCAATCCAGGACGCTAGTTCTGATTGCTCTCTTGAGGTTTTTTTTCAGAGGTTATCATACAGGTCATCTGCCCAGGGTTCTTTGTAGTTCATCCTCATTATTTACAAGAAAATCAATGGCCTTGTGTTCTTCCCTCATCCAAATTTTGGACAAAAAAATTACTCGCTTCTAGATCTTTTGTCTGATCATCTCCTGCTTGTTCTGCTTGACCACATAACCTATTAATAGAAAAAGAACACAATTTTCTTCCTGAAAAAAGTAAGATTCATGTTACACAGGTGTGCATATTGCACAGGGGCAACAAATTAGGGAAGAAAACAGTCAACAACAGGTGACTTCTGTGATAAATCACAATCATCCAGCCTGTCTTCTAACCAGGACTAACATGAAGAATTGATAACAAGTTCATCCTGATCAAATCTAAAAGCAGAACTACTTTTGCTCGGAAGCTAATCAGAAAATGTCAGTACATCCTCTGCTGTTTCTGAAAATCCAGGTGGTCACAAAGGAGGGAATTTGTTGAAAATTCATTGAATTGTGTATGAGTGCTTATGTGTGCATGTGTCAAATGTGAGGCTGGTGGTAAAATATTCCAGCAAAATGCTGTTGGATTTTGATCGTTCATGCTAGAGTTAGTGGAGTCATAAGTTAATTCAGTAGTAAAATACATTGCTGTGTAGTCACCACATTATTAGTGTAAAATTACTCTAATGGAATCAATAAATACCTACAAAGGATCCCATGTTAACCTTTTCCTGTTATCCTCTAGTAGTTGTGCAATTAACTTGTCTTGCCAATGCATTGAGCAGACTAAAATATTAAATTCAACAGTGTAAGCTCATAATGCACCAATTCGACGTCTACAGCTGCCTCTTTCAATTTGCTAAATACCTGCAAAATATCTGAGTATGTGGGCCCTTAACTGGATTATTTTGATCACTGGGTTCTGTTAGAATGATTTTGTAAATAATTCTTGAATTAAAGGTTTAATTTCTCTAAGCCAAAAATGTTTTCACTTGCATAATGGTGCATTTTTCTTCCTGATGTGGGTAGAAGCATAGAATTTTGGTTTTATTTTCAAGTCACATGGATTTTGGAAAATTGAAAACATTTTGGTGTGTGAATGTCCCTTTTCTCTGATCTCCAGAAAACTTACTGTCTGGGGGCTGTGTAATGTACTGTTTACTATGTCCTCACAGAAGACTGTTGTCTCATGTGGTAAAGGGACATTCAGTTATATCAGAAACCAGTCTGCCAAACAAAGAGCTTAAATCTTTCAGATCATGGTTAGGGCCAGACTACCTAAGACTTCCAGTGTTCTCTCTCTTATTATTTATTTATTTTCATTTGGGGGGTGGGGGTGTGTTCTAGAAGTGTATCTTCCCCATTTGACACATGTGGACAATTGGGACCTCAATTACAAATAGGGCGTTAGGGTCCTTTGAGGTCGCCTTTCATGCAATGAGATCTTGATCTGGGGTTATCATATCTTTGAAACAGGAAAGCTGTGGAGCTCCCATCTTCAACTACTTAATGGGAGGTTATGGAGGAGAAAATTAAAAAAAAAAAAAAAAAAAAAAAAAAAGAGGCAATGGACACAAGTTGCAACACATGAAATTCTGGTTAGATATTAGAGAGAAAGTAAATCATTTTCATAGCAGACAGACACTGTAGGAAGTTGGCAAGAGAGACAGTGGAATCTCCATCTTTGAAGATTCAGAACTTCCCTGGATGTGACTGGATACGATAGCAACTTGATATACAGTGGCCCTGCTATGAGCAGGAGGCTGGACTAGAAAATGTCCAGATGCCCCTTCCAAACTCAACCATTGAATTGTTACTGGCCTTGGGATCATGTATGTGTGTGTTGGGGAAACATCTGTGACTGTAAGGTTGTCACAGATCCTGACAGTGTTCCCTTCGCGAGTACCTTAACAAGCAAAACAATTGGGAACAAGATACCTTTCTATTGGAGCCTGCTTGTACTTTAGTCAAAGTTAGTATGATTTTGGTAAGTGTGTATCCTCAGGTGAATCTCTTCTGTAATGTGATTTTTAATGCACTGGAGTTGTACAGTCTTACAGTTTCTTGATATTTAGTTCCTTTTGCTTCTCTTGAGAAGTGACACATTTTCCTGTCAGTAAGCTTTTTCTCTGTATATAGCCTGCATTTTCTTTGACATAATCTAATGCTGCTGTTTCTAGTTATGCATTGTATACCACACTAAGTAATCCATTCCCCCTTGGAAGTTAATAGCCTAAAGGTATGTTATGCCTGATATATTAGTCATTCTTAGTCATCACTTACCCAAACAAGTTCCTTGTGTTATTTTTTTTATTTTTACTTTTTTAACCACCTGTAATCCTCTCCAAAAAAAAAAGTTGGTTTTTTTTCCAGCTTACTTTATTTTCTTTTTTTTCCAAACTGCTTCTAGTTTTTCCATGTCTTTCTTATAACATACTGCCCAAAACTAATTGAAATATCTTCTACAGCTATTTAAGAGAATACTCTTTGATTTGTGATAGGCAGTTAGAAATCATCTTTTCACTTTTTTTGGAGGCATGTTACATTGCAAAGAGATGCCAGATTTGCTGTCTGCCATTACCTGTAGACTTTCATCTTGCAATATGACTGCTTTTACTGAATATAAACACTGAAAATTATTTCTTTCTCAGGGATATTAACTTATATTTTTCCATGGTGACTTTCATGTATACATTTCTCTTTGAGAGGCCTCATTGGAGAGCCATACTAAGGTATATAAACCAGATTTTTTTTTTTTTTTAATATTCAAAA
>VFFE01007664.1:344568-365617 GCA_008921705.1 Burhinus oedicnemus | reverse complement strand
CATGGAGATGAGTAAAAAAAAAAAAAAAGGAGAGTCAGCAAAACTTGAAAAGAGAAATTATGACTAAAAAAAAAAAATCTTTTTACATTCTGTGAGCTGTCAGCAAGGAAGTGGACTTGGAAGATCCAGCTGAGGTAGTCTGTTTCAAGTGCTAAAATACATTCTACAAAGTCCCTCACCAAAGAATATCTAGCCAAGCTGTCACAAGATCAGAGAAGTCAAGTGGATAAAGAAGAAGAAACACAGGGTAAAAACTAATGACCAGTCTTCACAGGGGAGAAAAGTCTCAGCAGAGTGCCATCATGATCTGTGTTAAAGGGTATGACCGAGAAAGAATATGAGAGAAAAAAAAAATTTACAATGAAGCAGAGAAGGAAGAAACATTTCCTTTCCCTCTAAGAGCAGGGGTCCTCGAATAAAACAGATAATAGATTGAGAACAAAATTAAATGCTACTTCTTGTAACAGGTAGTTAAACTGTAGAAATCTCTCTTATGCTGAGCTATTAGCCACTGTTGAGAAGAGCACCATTGGGCCTTTGACCCACTAGCAAGGCTCCTTTTAGGTAGAATGGAGAATAACAGCACATACATGTAGGGAGGGAAAAATACTGATGATCCATTTTCCTCATTTTAAAAGGAGGAAGCATCCCTTAAAATTCCTTGTATTCAGAGATTTACATCTGCCGTCATAAACTTACAAAGCCTGTACTATGGATCAGGTTTATCTATTTTTGGCACTGTAAGTGTATCAGAATAGTTTATCTTTGGAGATTATCTTAATTACCTTTCATGTGCCAACTCTGTTTGATTCTTGATAATTTACACTTTGTTTCCATTCTTGTGGACTCTAAATCATGTTATTTTAAGTCAATGCTGCTTCTCTGCCTTTTAGGTCCCTTAAGACTTTTTATCTGAGACTTGGATCTTCTAAAACTCTTCTTTTACAAAAGCTCAATTTCTTTTGCTATGGATGCAAAGATTGTCTTTACATCGTTGCATAAAATTTCCAGTCTCCTCTTCATTAAGAAGGAAGAGCAGATCCCTTTTTGGGATAGGTTTGCTTTTTTGTGAGGGTGCTTTTCAAGTGCTCACAGTCATAAGTTTAGCAATAAACTACTAAGTCTTTCTGTTCTACCCAATTCTAACTTAACTATGGGAAAAACGAAAGACAGATGTCATATATAGTCTTAAATAGTTTTTATGTTAAATTACAGCTTCTGTCTCATTTCAGGACCAGCTGCAGCTTCTTTACATTAAGTTCACTGTGGTACATTTATGTCAGCCTTCTTATTTATTTGCTGTTTCATATAGTGTTTACCATAAGGAATACAGAGGGAACAGCAGAATATACAATAAAAAACTGGCAATCTTTGCTAACTAATGGACAACTGCTGTGTGCCTAAATTTTTAATAACTAACTTCTGCTCAAACTGGTTAATTTTCAGAGTGTGCATTCAATACAATGTTTGATTGTGTAGAGCACTATTTTAAGAAGACTTCTTACTTAAGACTCAATTGAAGATACGTTTCAGCTCCTTAGTGGCCATATTTGCCTGTTTTTTTCCATTGTAGAATATATTCTTTCTGTATTGAATCCCACAAATCCATTTTTCACTAAGAAATCTGAGGCTATTCAAAGGAAAGATGTTAAACCTGTTACAAATGCATAGGTGTCGTGGTTTGGCCTCAGCCGGCAACAGAGAACCACGCAGTTGCCTGCTCAACCCCCGAGGGCGGTGGGGAAAATCGGAAGAAAAAGGCAAAACTCGTGGGTTGAGATAAAAGGCAGTTTAACACAACAGCAAACGAAAGAGGGGAACAACACCACTAACAGTGACGGAGGGATGCACACACAGGGTTACTGTACCGACGCTCACCGACCGGACCTCGCCTTCCTCCTCCTCCCGGCCAGCTCCCTTTTATGGACTGGGCATGGCGTCACATGGTATGGAATACCTGTGTCCCGGGCCAGAAAATTAACCCTATCCCCGCCGGAACCAGGACAATAGGCTAACTCAAACCAACTATTCAAATCGACCTGTGTTACAGCCACTTCTCTATTTCCTGAGGTTGTACAGTAACCTGAGAAGTACAATTAAAATTTCAAGTAATTAATATTGCTCAAAACTGATATATTTTCATATGTTACAATATTATAGCATGGGCCTTGGAAGAATCTGAGTTGTAAATGTCTTACCAGTTGTTTTTTAAAGATTTTTTATTTTGTTGGACCCCTATTGAGCAGAATAATTTATTGCTTGACATAGCTAATTATTCTAATTATATTCACCTTTGGAACCTGTTAAATAATTATTTACTGTCTCCTGATTTTAAGTAATCAATTACATTAATTGCTTAAAAACATTCTCATTTAATCTGGTTTAAACTGCTTGCTACTATAACCACAATAAAATATTTGTAGTTTGGTTGGTTGGGGTTTTTTTCAAACCTTGCCCCATTCACTTGATGAAAAGGCACACGTTTCTCAGCTAGCATAGTATAGGCTATATATAAAGCAAAAGTATATCTAAAAGCCATTGTGGTCTTAAGTATAAAAAAAATTACATACCTAAACGATTTAGATGAGTGCTTCCCCTGCTATAAAGCATTCAAGTGATTTAGGCAAGTTCCCGTATCCTTTAGAGGTTGATGCTGTTTTACTATGATGGAAGGAGAGCGCAACCATGCTACTGGATGTGCACTGGAAGTGCACACACTGTATCAGATCATCCTAAACCCAATCTAGTTTTCCTTCTTCCAACTTGTTTAACTTCATTCTTTGCTGTGGGTGCAAAAAGAGAAGACTTCGCAGATGACATTGACCTGCACGTGTCATACAATGCTTTGAAGTAAAACAGCTACTGAAAATTGGCAGTGGCTACTACTTTAAAATGTTTGGCTGTACTGTAAAATACTAACTCATTGGTTTCAGAAGAGCAGTATAATGAAATGGAAAATATGAAGTTCAAGGATAGTAAATTACACCTGGAAATTGCTAATATAGCAGATAAATTGTCATTAGGGTTTTAAACTTTGAGATAATTGTGCATAAGAAAGTAATTTGTTCTATACTGAATCTTTCTACTTTAATGTCTTCACAGAATTGTCATAAACATGCAGAATGTGAATCAAGAAGGTAGAACTATTTGTACTTTGTTGATAAAATAAGCTCTTGGTATAAAAACAGTGCAAGCTGTCAAGTGGCAAATGCTGCCATTTGTCTCCTTAGCACCTGGCTAATGATCCATGACAGAAATATCAGAGCTGAGTGATAACTGTACAGTGATATAATCTGGGATCACGGCACAGGCTTTACACCAAGGGCTTCAGTGGTGTGTTTTAGCCACTTTGCTGTTGAAGACTAACACTGAAAGGGTTTTCCTGTCCAAATAAATTAGTCTGGGTGACAGAAACAATTTACAAAGCTTTAAACATGTTGCTTGGCCTATTATTTGGAAGATCTAACTGTGGAATATTCAGAATAAATAACATTCTGAAAGGTATCATTAAGATCGTGTCTGATTAAACCTGCCTAAAAAGCAAAGGGCTGCATGATTGATAGACTGGATTTTTCTCCATGTTATTCTGTCAGGCAATAAAAGATAAACTGATAAGACTCATCATGATTTCAAGATGCATCTAATACCATGTTTGCTACCCTTCCCTTCTAAGTTCTTGTCACCTCTCAGAAGCTAATAAGGATTGTATTTAAACAGTTAATTTTAGAAGAGCAGACTCTGATGGAGGACAAAAACTTCCTATCTTGATATAGGGACTAACTTCTGTGAGGGTTTAGCGCTGTACAGGTAGAGAGTTATGGTTCTAGATATACCGTTCTTCAGCTTGTATGCTTAATTAATACTGTGTGGACTATTAGGCAGTTCCAAGGGGTTTATTCAACAAATATGGTAAAAGATGCAAAAAACATATCTTGTACTACCTAAAACTTTATGTTAAAATTCAGCTACATTTTCCACCCTCATATATAAAAACTGGCATGTTTTAGCCCAGTAGTAGTGTTGCTACATGGTTGTGAATTGATTCTGGTGCCCAGATGTTACTCTGTTTACAGGCTCTGCATATCTGTCTTGATAGCATCTGCTTAAGCTTGCAGTCAAAATATAGGAGTTTCTACTCTGACCAGCTTGCCCTTGGGATACTTCCTCTATATGTTAAGGAAATTATTTAATATGTTTTTTCTAAAATTTTATTACTTATTTTCCTCCATGAGATGGTTATAATGATCCTTGTGTACCATTAGCCAGATTGATTGTTAGTTGTAAAGTCTCTGAAACCAGCGGAGTTGCATCTAGTTATACTAGTGAATAAAATGAAATATGTATGCACCAAATTAAAAAGCAGTAGATTTTTATTTTCCTCAACCTATTGACAAATCTGCCATGATATAATAAGAAATATCTATTGGCTTTGTTTGTTTGCTTGTGGAGTTTTCCTGTGTTTGTTTGGTTGAAATTATGGTAGCTGTCTCCTCAAAATCTTGAGTACCCTGTTCCACCATCTCAGGCATTCATCAGACCTTGCCATGATCTGACATGGTTTACTAAGCCAGCAAAACAAATTAGAGAATTTTCTTCTGGGTTAATGAGCTGAATCAGCTCAGTTGAAAGGCATCATGGCCATGCAAACGTGAGGCAGAACTGCATGACAGGGAGCAAACATGGTTAAAAGGTCAGGGAGAGTAAAGCTTCACCATATATACGTCAGGGAGCTGTCAGATCTGGTCAGTCTCATATAACTTGTCCCATACAGAATGGTCTGTCTGCATAGGTTACACAGAAAGGTGACCAGGACCTGATTATTTGGGTTACAGGGAAGAAAGTGGCTATGTAATAGCCATTGGTTTTGTTCCTTAGACCTGTGTGGAAAAACTCAAATATCCTGTTTAGTTAGTCAAGGGCAACAAACTCTGAAGTGAAAATCCTCTATGCAGGACTAAACTGTTCCTGGAGAGTGAATATCTTCTTCCTTTTAACTAAGGTGTTGAGTTAATTACTGAAGGACAAATCTAAGCAGCCAAAATGTCTGAGTATTATACACAGCCTTTGCTAATTATTGTGTTTTTATATGGTAAATCACAGGAGGTTTGCAGTGATAAGAATATGATTAAAATAATATCTAGGAAAATTACATCTAAGATGGATTCCTCTAATGCTTAGAGATTATGTGATCTGATCACTTTTTGAAGGGGAAAACCAAAAATGGAGTGAATTGATATAGAATTGCTATAGAACATTACATCTTAGCCTTTAAAGAACTTGGGAATTAGTGGGAGAAGTTCTCTTGACATGAAACAATCCATTTGAATAGAATTTATGAAAGTTTTGGATTAGATTTACTGTGAATTCTCACTTCTGCCTTTGGCAGTTTGTCATTTGGATTAGTCAACTTTATTTTTCCATTTGTGTATGTATAAGGTGGATTTTTCCTCGTTCCTGTGATTTCGTTTGCTTTTTTATTATTATTTAATATGTGTGGAAACACCAAGAGTTACAAAAGATAAACCTCTTTCTTCCTGCCTCATGGAAATGGGTGTATCCAGACAATACACTGTAGCATCCAAGATTTAATCATAGAATCGTTTATGTTGGAAAAGACCTTTAAGATCATCTAGTCCAACCATTGACCCTACTCTACCAGGTCTGCCACTAAACCATGTCTCTAAGTACCACATCTACACGACTTTTAAACAGATTTGGGTTTGGGAGAGAGGGTGGGGTGGGGGTAGAAAGTGAGGCATTGGCAGACTCTGCAGTTTCCTGACTTTGATTCTGTGTTTGGCTTTCTAAGCATAGACTAGGGGGTGCATGTACAGAACCCTTTTCTTACTCAAAGTTGAACCATAAAAAAAAGAAGTTCCTGAAACAGTTACAATTGTGTGTTAACACCTGGCACGTAATTAAATTGCCAGTGTCAAACTGAAAAGGACACCTATCAATTATATAATAGTTCTAGCTGTTAAACTTCCTACTTCCCTGTTTAAAAGTGAGATGTTTTGATGTTCTTAATCCTTCCCGTCAACCAGGAGAGCAATGTTGCAGAAATTACGGTGCTCTGTTGGGATGCCATCCTGGTATTTATTCCCCATGAATACCCTGTGACTTTGGTGGAATAGCCTCTAAAGTGTTCTGTGTATGGACATTCCTGTTGATCAAATTATTTAAAAAAAAAAAAAAAAAAAAAAAAGGGAGGGGGGCAAAAAGAAAACCCTACACCCAAACCACAAAAGCCCTCAAGCCCCACCCAGACTTAGGTCTGTTTCTTTCTAGAACTTCAATACATAAACAGTATTTAGCAGGAGATTGTGAAGCAGGCCTTTGTAACGATAATCCTACGTCAATCCAGCATCTGATCAGAGAGATCACTTCAAAGTTACGTGTTCTTGAAGAAAGTACTTGCAAGGGGCATTTTTAAGTATGCCAAGCAGACAAGCTTGACCCTTTCAGCCACAATGATTACCTGTTCTCCTGAGATAAAACTGACAAGTGATTGAATAACAGAGGCCAGAAGAGAGAATCAATCCTGTGCTAATGAGCATGCAAGGCTATCAGGGAAGCAAATAGCACACAATTGTGTAGGTTAAAGACAATATTAATCTACTCATGGTGAAAGGAAAGAGTGCTCCTGATGCTGTGAAATGCGCTGTGGAAGTTAATTTTTCACTTAAGTGTTCTTGTCCTGTACATCTTAACCACTTTCACTCTTGAAAGTTATGGAGTCCCAGAGCTGTTGCTTAATAACCTTTCTGTCTTCTATGCATATCTTGATTGAGCTCCTGCAGTCCCAGTGTATAATCTTTTATTGTGTGGACCAGTATGGGTGGAACAGAGATACTACTGTTAAGTTAGTTCATAAGTTACTAGCTTGGTTGAGAACCATCCCCTTCTATTAACGAAGATAGACGAAGCCCCTGTGACCAACTTCATTTGGACTACAGCTATTTTGGACATACACCGTTTCCTAGACAGTGTAAAGGAGATCTAGATCCTGTAGACTGACATTCAGAAGTTATGTGGTAATTGAGGTTTTTACTTTCTTTCATTGTAAAAATACCTCAGAGTGCATTAATACTACTTGCTCTTATTTGTCATCCCTTTTCTTATATCCAATATCTGTAGTAGCATTCTCAGAAGCTCCTATATTGTTATGTTGTGACCGCTCAGAGATATCAACAGAGTGTAAGACCCTCTGGGTAAACACAGCAGGTCGTAGATCAGACACAATGGCGGAGTAGAGAATGGGGCTCTCAATAAGGGATTGTGTTTCTTGATGTTTTCTGATGGTGTTTGCAGGTTTCTGGTAGTAGATGGGAGATTAGAAAGTAAGAGGGATTCAGTGCATAATAGCACTTCTTGTTTCATTCGTTGTGCCAATTTCCACCCCAAACTTGGCCTGTTTATTTTTCTTTGGCAGCAATCAGTTTCCAAAAATAATCATAGCACCTGTCTCAGAACTGTTGGCAGTGCACTCTCTCACGCAATGACTCTCAGCTCACCTGGCTGAGTGACTCATGGTTTCCTTGTAAGGTGAGAAATAATCCTGTTCTCACTAATCATTAATTAGATCTTCTTTTATCTGTGATAAACACTTATCACTTTGACTAAAGGGGCAATGACTTGATTTATGATCTAGAAACATATCTTTTCAGCTCTCCTGGATGTCTCTTCTGGATACAGACTGTCCAATGTGTGTAGTCTGATGCTGTGCACACATCTAACTTAAAAGTGCAGGCTATGAATCCCAAGTGACTAACCATTTTTATTATCTTTCATAAACTGACATAATTTGTCTTGCAAATGTATCCTGTTGCCTATTAAAGATACATTCATACTAATAAAAGCTGCAATTATCACTGACTGCTTCCCTGGCTCATAGCCTCAACCACGACCTTAGGACAGCAAGGTCTTGTAAGAGCATCTAATCAGTTGTGCTGAGGAAGAAGTGATTACCTTAGGTCAAGGGTAATGTTTCAGACAGTGCAAAGATGGCTTGACCATAATACAGGTTTCTACATATGTTCTTTGTTCCACTACTGTCAGTCCAGCTATTTTCAGCTGCCTGTGTCAAGGAAAATTATGTATTTAAAAGATGTTTCAAGGTTTTGATTTCTTGGGTTAGTTGGTTCGTTTTCCTAAAAGTGTGTGTGTGTGTGTATATATGCAACTCCAGTGGAAACAATTTGTTGACTTATTAAGATTTTTAGAGAAGTCTGTCCCCTCTACTCTGCTCTGGTGAGACCCCACCTGGAGTACTGCGTCCAACTGTGAAGTCCTCAGCACAGGAAAGACCTGTTGAAGACGGTCCAGAAGAGGACCACAAAAATAATCAGAGGGGATGGAACACTTCTCCTATGAGGACAGGCTGAGAGAGTTGGGATTGTTCAATCTGGAGAACAGAAGGTTCTGAAGAGACCTTATTGTGGCCTTTCAGTACTTGAAGGGGGCTTATAAGAAAGACAGGGACAAACTTTTTAGCAGGGCCTGTTGCAATAGGACAACGGGTAACGGTTTTAAACTAAAAGAGAGTAGATTCACACTAGATATAAGGAAGAAAGTTTTTATAATGAGGGTGGTGGAATACTGGAACAGGTTGTCCAGAGAGGTGGTAGATGCCCAATCCCTGGAAACACTCCAGGCCAAGCTGGACAGGGCTCTGAGCAACCTGATCTAGTTGAAGATGTCTCTGCTCATTGCAGGGGAATTGGACTAGATGACCTTTAAAAATTGCTTGCGACCCAAACTATTCTGTGATTCTAAGTAATACTCACCAGGTCTGATATAATTTAATTTATTTGGAATTGTTTAGCTCAGACTTTCCACTCAGTGGATGTCGCGGATGAAGCGATGCACTTCACTCGTAAGAGAGAAGCAGCAATATGTTTATTGATATAAAAACAATGATTTAATAAAGTTGATAATAGATGCAACAGTTTAACAAGATTCGAGATGGCAAGGCACACTTGGTTATTTACTGCATAGAGGACAGGGTCAGACAGAACTGTCAGGCAGACCCTCCCGTTGAGTCAAGGTTTCAGAAAGGACCCCCTTGCTTTCTAAACTCCTCAGAGAGGAGTCTAGGTGCAGCTGGATCCAGTCTTAGTCCCAGACTTAGTCAATGGTTTACATCTAAAGGATTATATGTGCGCAATCAATCCTTTATATCACTTAGCTAAGATTTCAAAGTTCAGCATGCTATTAGTCACTTACCGAGGATCTGTTGCAGCAAGGAATCTCTCAGTCTCGAGGAGTAGTAACCTTGAGCAGCATCCTGACTCAAAGGGAGATCCTGGTGTGCAGCCTGCTGCCGTTCAGGAGACCTCAAAGGGCTCTTGGGCTGTTCACTATTTATGGGGGTAAGATGACTGACCTATAGTCATATTTGCATATTGACCACAGAACCAGCATTGCTCAAGTTAGCCCTTGGCTACTGTGTTGTTACCTGTCTCCCTGAAACCACATTGAGCCCCGGACGCCGCCATCATGACTACATGCACCCGTCATGACCATCAAGGGTGGTTATTGCTTGGGCAGGATTACAGGAGATAAAGATCAGGTGGTGCCTGGAGAGGGGAGAAGCACACTGTCACAGTGGAAGAAGGGACTGACCACTTGGGAAGATTACAAGAATGCTGCCAGAGTATGCAGGGACAAAACGAGGAAAGCCAAGGCTTCCTTGGAATGAAATATGGCAAAGGATATCAAGGTCAACAGGAAGGGTTTCTTCAAGTACATCAGAGGCAAAAGGAAAACTAGAGAAAATGTGGGCCTGCTATTGAATGAGGCAGGGGCCATGGTGACAGATGATGCAGAGAAGGCAGAGTTACTGAATGCTGCCTTTGCTTCAGTCTTTACTGCTCAGGCCAGCCCTCAGGAGTCCCAGACTTTACAGGTAACAGAGAAAGTCTGGAGGAAGGAGAACTTTCCTTTGGTTGAGGAGGATCAAGTTAGAGATCAGTTAAGTAAACTGGATATCCACAAGTCCATGGGGCCTGATGGGATGCACCCACGAGTGCTGAGGGAGCTGGCAGAAGTCATTGCTGGTCTGCTCTCCATCATCTTTGACAGGTCCTGGAGAACAGGCGAGGTGCCTGGGGACTGGAGGAAAGCCAATGTCACTCCAGTCTTCAAAAAGGGCAAGAAGGAAGATCCAGGAAACTACAGGACAGTCAGCCTCACCTCCATCCCTGGAAAGATGATGGAACAGCTCGTTCTGGGTGTCATCTCAAAGCATCTGGAGGAAAAGAAGGTTATCAGAAGTAGCCAACATGGATTCACCAAGGGCAAGTCATGTCTGACTAATCTGATAGCCTTCTACGATGGTGTGACTGGACGGATAGATGAGGGGAGGGCAGTGGATGTTGTCTACCTTGACTTCAGCAAGGCTTTTGACATTGTCTCTCACAGCATCCTCATAGGCAAGCTTAGGAAGTGTGGGTTGGATGAATGGACAATGGGGTGGATTGAAAACTGGCTGGCAGATAGAGCTCAGAGGGTTGTGATTAGTGGCAGAGAGTCTAGTTGGAGGTCTGTGACAAGTGGTGTTCCCCAGGGGTCAGTACTGGATCCAGTCCTGTTCAACATATTCATCAATGACCTGGATGAAGGGGTAGAGTGTACCATCAGCAAGTTTGCTGATGACACAAAACTGGGAGGGGTGGCTGACACACCGGAAGGCTGTGCTGCCATTCAGCGTGACCTGGACAGGCTGGAGAGGGGCAGACAGAAACCTCATGAAGTTCAACAAGGGCAAGTGTAAGGTACTGCACCTAGGGAGGAATAACCCCATGCACCAGTACAGGTTAGGGGCTGACCTGATGGAAAGCAGCTCTGTGGAAAGGGACCTGGGAGTCCTGGTGGACAACAGGATGACCATGAGCCAGCAATGTGCCCTTGTGGCCAAGAAGGCCAATGGCACCCCGGGGTGCATCAAGAAGAGTGTGGCAAGCAGGTCGCAGGAAGTTATCCTCCCCCTCTACTCTGCCCTGGTGAGGCTGCACCTGTGTCCAGTTCTGGGGTCCTCGGTTCAAGAAGGACAGGGAACTGCTGGAGAGGGTACAGCAGAGGGCTACAAAGATGATTAGGAGGCTGGAACATCTTTCTTATGAGGAAAGCCTGAGGGACTTGGGTCTTTTTAGTCTGGAGAAGAGAAGACTCAGGGGGTGACCTTATCAATGCTCATAAATACTTAAAGGGAGGGTGCTGGGAGGATGGCACCAGTCTTTTTGCAGTGGTGCCCAGTGATAGGACAAGAGGTAATGGGCACAAACTGGAACATAGGAAGTTCCATCTAAACATGAGGAGGAACTTCTTTCCTTTGAGGGTGGCAGAGCACTGGAAGAGGCTGCCCAGAGAGGTGGTGGAGTCTCTGACTCTGGAGACATTCCAAACGTGCCTGGACAGCATCATGTGCAACCTGCTCTAGGTGACCCTGCTCTGGCAGGGGGGTTGGACTAGATAATCTCCAGAAATCCCTTCCAGCCCCTGTGATTCTGTATTAACAGGTGGGAGATCTCACTGCAAAGTAGTAATAGAGTGGCAAAATTCAGTCAGATGTGGTCAGTAATCTCTTCTGGTGTATGAAGAGCAGAGGAGGGTGCTCTGTCTGTATCTGGCAGCCAGCAATGTTTCTCTAACATGCTATTTAAAAAAAAAAAAAGCTATAAAGATAGAGCAACAATAAGGATAGAAATCCTGTATAAGTAAAGGACATAAATGTCACAAAGTGAAATCTTAGATGCCTCCTTACCATCGATTCAGGGTCAGTTAGTATAAAATACATTCCTCTCTCTCCTGCTCCCTTTCTCCTGCATTCGTTTGGGTCAGTCGACAGTTGAGACACATAATTCTCACAATCTTCAGGCAAGTATCACCTGCATCTCTCCAACATTATGCACTTTATCATAAATATTCCCCTGGAGGTTTACTTAATACTTTACAGCTAAGTGAACCAAGATATTGTGGGCCCAATTTAATAAATTCAGCATTACAGCTCTCCTCTACTCAGTTAGAAATCTTTCCTCTACTCTGCTGATGTAGCTGTTTTATAAATATAACTATGGTGGATTAAATATCTGAATACATCCACCTAGAAAACATCTGCCTGCTGTCTTAGTTTTTAATCTACTGTTTAGCAGATCTGTATATAAATAGATTTATTTCATTATTCTGAAGGAGCAAAGAGAATTGGGAAAATGGAGTAGGTGGAAAACAGGGTGAGGGACAAAAACTAATGGAGAAAAAAAGCTCTAGAAATAACCTTTTTAAACTGTTACACCATAACTATTGGTTAGTACTACACCTTCAGCCATTTTTCCTTTAAAGGCATATGAGATATCTGTTTAACATTTGTAGGTATGTAGCAGTCTCTCAGTTCAGTCTCTAGTGTTGACTGTTATATTGTGTGAATTGGTTGCTAGACAACTTGTGATCATTGAACCAGGCTAGGAGGTTTAGAGGGGTTTTTTATGCCTCTTTATGAAATCTATGATATATGTGTAGGATCTAAGGCCATCTAATACAGGATATCATAGCAGAACTTACTGGGTCAGATTTTACTACTTTGGCTAAAACAGAAGGAAATGAAGTTACTTTATGCTTTAGAAATTTATCTTTTTAATCGAAAGTAATTAATTTGGATTAACTTTATTATTCCTCATAACATATTAAAGAATAGGAAGGATTAATGGGGAAACTGTCACTATGCTATCTATGGGAGTCTTGTCCTCAACACACTTTCATACTAACAAAATAATATCGTAGTTAGTTACAATAAGAAGAGTTGAAATTCAGATAATCCATGGAGTTGATTTAAAAGTTTGAAAGTTGTCTTCCTCGAGTGAAAGTGTTGAAATGCAAATAATACAAACCTCATAAAGAAAATGGCTTTCTGTCAGCTGTTAACAGTCCAGCTCAGATACACCCCCCACTTTCTCTCTCATACACTTAACTGTTTTGGATTCCATCCCACAACAATTGCACTTACGCCAGCACCAAAATCTAGATTCCATGATCAATGCATCTTGAGCTGAGCTGTAGAAGGCGTTTCTAACTGAGAAGCTGAGTACCTCTGCATACTCACTAAACTATTGCAAACTTTGTACTGTTCTTCTGTCACAGGCAAAGCTGATGTGTAGATGTCAGATGTACTTTCATTAATGCTGTCATCACCTTTTTGGTCACAGAACCAAAAGATTACTGAATTTAACCTTAAATAAAGAAAGCCTATATCACTGTAAGATTTTTTTTTTTTAAATGCTTCAATGCAGAAATAACACATATAGTCACTATATGTCTGAGCATCCCAAGTTGAATTTCTTGTATTGCAGAGCTTTTTTCAAACTTAGAAATTTAAAAATCTGAGAGGTCAATTACTGCTGAAAGATAACTTTTTTATAACTACACAGATTGCTAATAGTTTTTTCTTTATTATAAGTAATTTTAAACAAAAATAGTATTTTAAAAATAAAATGCTTCAAAACTCTCATATTAAACTAAGTTCAACTCTATTTTTTCCTCTCTTTTTTTTTGGCTTACACTGTAAAGTTATGCTTTTAGCTACCTGGCTGTAATCCAGACATTTACATTTTTACTCTTTCACTTTGTCTCTCCAGTTAAGCCAATGAATAGAAAAATCCATTATTCCTCAGTTCAAGTATTATCACCCCAGGAGACAAACTCAACCAGAGAACTTCAAATGTGTCTATAACCTTAGTCTGTGAAAGAATTACACTTCCTGGCTGTCTTCTCCAAATCTCTCTATTCATATTTCCCATATTATGTGGCAAAAGGGAGGCTATGTCTCTGCCTTAACTATTATGTTCACAGTTAAGAAGTTAATGAAGGTATATTTTGGGTACTAATGTGTCATAAAATTGATTTTTGGGGTGTACGTGTGTGTTTCAAGACTGTGTTTAGACAGGAGATTAAAAGTTGCAGGAAGTGTTGGAGTACGAATTAACAATAGACCTGTCTGAAATGTGGAACTTTTAGGTAGTTGGAAAACTTTTTTCACAAGCTGATTCAATTCTAACTTGAAATGTATCCTGAAAAAAAGCCTTTCACTGAACAGTCTTTTTAGCAAAATACTCATGGTACTCTTCAAGTAAAATATACTTTCTGACAGGTGGTGGCTAGAACTGATGTGCCTTCAGCCAGTTTCATTAGGGCCTGTATTAAGCAATGTCGAGACTAACCAGCCTTTCATATCTATTCGTTGTACATAATCAAAGCCATTCCTCTTGCACCTATGTTTTCAACTATTGTCTTGTTCCATGGAAATATTAGCTGAATTAAAGATACTTCTTTGGTGCATTTTAGATTAATCACTATTTTCAAAGATTTTGTAACTCTTTTGACAAAAATAATGTTGCAGGTAGAACATTATATTTTCGTTGGAGTGTTGTTGTAAGAGACATACCATGCAGAAAATGGGCAAGATAATTATTCAGCTCTATTTGGCAGCACTTAATCCCTAGCTGAAACAATGAGGGTTTATTTTTCATCTAACATCTTAAAAAGCAATTAGATTCACAGAAAAGCAACAAAAGTTAAAGATGGAAGACAGGATCTATGAAGTAAGGTTTCTAGAACTGGACATCTTCCATTCTAGACAGAATTATCAAGGAGGTATGGAACTGCCTACAGATATTTTTGAGGGAGTTGGGGTTGGTTTGGTTCTTAAGGAAACATTAGCTCTTTGAACGTTTTAATTTTGAAAACTACATAAAAATCGTGAAAGCAAAACAAAAGTAATTGACTTAAAGATTTGTGAAGAAAACATATATTAAATTACAGGGAATTTTACATCCTTTCTTACTGCTTTATATATATTTTAGGAAAAGATTGTAGAACCATCATCATCTGAGAATCTAAACATGGACTAGATAACCAACTATTAGTGTAGATATCTCTTTCTGAAGGGAAAAAAAGAATCTTCCTTTTGTCTTTGCTGCTATTTAGTTCATACAAGATCTGGGGGAAAAAATGTCTCTTGTGTCGTAGACAGTTTGCGGTTACAAGCAGAGTTTTTATTACCTTGTTTCTTTACAAAAGCTCAAACACTGAAATGCTAAACAAGCATAGGTTTTTGCAAATAGATTTGTATGTAATGCATTCCATGTATTGCAAGTAAGATGGAATTATTTTTCCAATAGAATCAAATGAGTTGTATCTCTCTTGCTTTACTAATAGCTGTTTTTCATGATTACAACCTGCATGATACTACCTTCCTTGAAATTCTCACCTTCAAAAACAGTCAACCAACAATTTCTTGGAGGAATTTGAGTTCACATCTGCTCTAAGAATGATCAAAGTGACTGATATTGCAAGACCACCATCTTTTGATATCACCAGATAGCTTTTAAAAAGGG
Organism: Burhinus oedicnemus; assembly: GCA_008921705.1. Lineage (NCBI taxonomy): Eukaryota > Metazoa > Chordata > Aves > Charadriiformes > Burhinidae > Burhinus > Burhinus oedicnemus. The sequence goes on along the minus strand of VFFE01007664.1, from coordinate 350,231 downwards.
GAGGAGGAGCAGTGATGTAGTAAAGTAAACAATCAGGATGGGTTTTTTGCTTATGAATAAATATAGGAAGCGATCTGAGTGTTGATCACTTGTCTGAAAAGAAAAGGACAATTGCGTTAGAGAAATAGTGAATTTGATTATTTGTGGGGAAAAAAAAAATTAAAAAAATCATCCTGCATTTGGACACCAGGCTCAAAAAAAATGAAAAATAACTTTGCACTTTGGTTCTTATGGAAAAAGAGAAAGAATGCAATCTAAAAGATATGATGAGAGAAGTAGAAGGGGGGAAATGTCAGTCGTGTTCATCCTTTGCACATCAGATTTCTAAACTAACCGTTGAAACAACATTTGCTTTTATTCTTTCTGACTTAAGCTAATGGGATGAAAATAGCTTCAGAATATACCATTTTGTTTCCAATTTCACATAGTCACAAATCTTTTATTAGACAACTGTGACCTTCAACACTCCAGTAAATATTTTTTGCTCTTTTAATTTTGCCTTACAGCAGATACTTAGTTTGGTGTCACTCATCACTACATAGAGCATGATGATTAGCTTTTAATTGGTTAATAAGGAAAGTACAGAATAGGAGTCTTCATTTGAATTAAAATACTGACCGTTTTCAGCCTGCCTGGAAGAGGAGATTTAGTAGTCTGTTACTTGTCACTTAGATCTAATTCTTATCTGAAAAAGTAGATATAAATAACAGTGCAAATGGAGCAAAAAAACCAAAAAAAGGTAATAGTGCAAGGTGCCTGGAGATAACCATCTGAAGCAGGTGTGGGGTATTTGGTGGGTTTTTTTAGTATTCCAGTGTGTGGAACTGTCCCAATTAAGTGACCACACATCCCAGCCTCTTACTGTCTGGCAAACAGTTCCTTCTCAGGCTTCTGTTTTTAGGTGGGACCTGAAACTAATGTCTCCCAAAACAAACCCTTATTCTTTTTATTCAGAAGTAATATTCCAAGCAGTAACCTAATGAGACTGAAGACTGATTTGTTCAGGACTTGCTCTGACACAAGCAATGATGGCAATGAAGCCTGAGTCTATGGAAATGGACTGGAACTGGTATTTTTGTCTGTTTGAAATTCAACAGCAGGGAGTCAAATTTACATGGTCTTTTAAAAGTAGAGTGCAGGAGGAATATGGGTGAAAAGCGCTGAACTTCTGGCACATCCCCATGAATTCTTCTAACCAACACCAAGCAAAGAACAGAGAACAGCTCTTCACTAGGCTGTGATTATCCTGGGGGATGGGGACTGTTTCTTCAAGGTGTTTATTAGAATATGGAGGGTTTTTCTCATTCCAGCAGGTCTATGTGTTTTGCAGAAATGATTGTGTTTTATTAATGTCTCTCTGTTGTGCCCCATGCATCTAAAAAAAAAAAAAAAAAATCTTTTCTAGAGGCCTGTCCCGTCAGTCCTTTGTCTCAGAATATTGTTGTAGAGCTTATATCAAATATTAAGTAAACCTTAAGTCTCTCTTGCTTTGATATTCCGGAATGAAAACTTAATTTCAATGAGGGGTGTATTCTGGATACAAGTAGATTGTAAACACTGATACCTCATTTTCCAGCAGCATTTTGAGGAATCTCTACATGGATATAGCTGAACTGCTTCAGTGAAACTTGGTTTGTATCTCCTAAAAAGGTAATGGTCATTTGAATCACCCACAGAGGTATCTGATGCGTGTTGCAGGCAATAACATGGAGTGTAAACAGACTTGTTTGGCCAATTATAAAATGCAAACACCTTAGTTCATTTTTTTCATAAGTGAACAGAATTCATGGACTGAGGAGTTTGAGTTTGCATTGATGTTGTTTGATTATTTAATATACTTTTAAAAAAAATCAACAGATACACCTTTCTTTGCTACACCGGAGTAGAAAACAGGAAATCTGGAAGATACATGAAAAATAATTTCAAGGAAAATCTGCAAATCTTTCAAGTTGTTCAAGAACTAGATTTTAGTGCACTTTGAGACGCTGGATGAATAGTAGGGTTGTTTTAGACCCAATTCTTGAGGCAACAGCAGACTGCATGCTGCATTTAGATTGCTGCATTACAGCAATCGCAAGCACAATTACACAGGCTGGGAGTAGCAGAGGATCCCACTGTCTATTGAGTAGAGCCAAATGTTGGGAGCATACTAAAGGGATTGCCCAGAAACATCTGGGAGGTGAACAAATGAGTATTAGCACTAGACATATAGATGATTGTGTGTACATGCAGCAAAGGATTGCAGAGAAAGGGAGAGATTGCAGAAATAGTTTTGAAGATGGAAAAATAAAAGTAACGTTGTACTGGGAATGTTACAATGAACTGTTTCACATGCTGTTGGACAGCTGGAGATCAGCAGAGCTCCAGAACCTACCTGCCAGCTGGTTCCTGCTGCTCTTCACAGACTGAGGTTTATTTTGGCTACGACACCTAGATTCTAATAATGGAGGAGGAGAGTGCAAGAATTATATTCAAAATCATACAGTTGGGAAAAAATTGGATTTTTAATATTAAAAAAATACACAGCTACAGGTAGAAATATCTGGAAGATATTTGTGGTGAGTTGACCTTGGCTGGACACCAGCTGCCCACCAAGCCACTCTATCATTCTGCCTCCTCAACTGGACAGGGTGAGAAACATATAATGAGAGGTTAGTGGGTCAAGATAAGGACAGGGAGAGATCACTCCCCAATTACCATCATGGGCAAAACAGAGTTCGCTCAGGAAAATATCTAATTTATTACCAGTCAAATCAAAGTAGGGTAATGAGAAATAAAAACTAAATCTTAGAACACTTTTTCCCCCACCCCTCCCTTCTTCCTGGGCTCAACTTCACTCCCAATTTCTCTGCCTCATCCCCCGGAGCAGTGCAGGAGAAACAGAATGGGGATTGCAGTCAATTGTCTCTGCCACTCCTTCCTCCTCACACTCTTCCCCTGCTCTAGCATGGGGTCCCTCCCACAGGAGACAGTCCTCCACAAACTGCTCCAGTGTGGTCCCTTCCACGGGATTCAGTCCTTCAGGAACAGACTGCTGCAGCATGGGTCCCCTACTGGGTCACGAGTTCTGCCAGCAAACCTTCTCCAGCATGGGCTCCTCTGTCCACAGGTCCTGCCAGGAGCTTTCTGTGGGGTCACAGCCTCCTTCAGGCACATGCACCTGCTCCAGCATGGGGTCCTCCATGGGATGCAGCTGCATATCTGCCCCACCATTAACCTCCATGGGTTGCAGAGGGACAGCCTGCCTCTCCATGGTCTTCAGCACAGGCTGCAGGGGATTCTCTTCTCTGGAGTACCTCCTCCCCCTCCTTCTTGGTCTTGCAGACCTTGGTGCCTGCAGAGTTTTTTCTTTCACATATTCTTACTCTTTTAGCTGTTGTTGCACACCCCTTTTTTCCCCCTTCTTAACTATGTTATTCCAGAGGCGCTACCACCGTCGCCGATGGGCTCAGCCTTGGCCAACTGGCAGGTCTGTCTTGGCTTTATCAGACATGGTGGAAGCCTCTAGCAGCTTCTCACAGAAGCCACCCCTGTAGCCCTTCCTGCTACCAAAACCTTGCCCTGCAACCCCAATGCAATATTTAAAAATATAATGTAGACTCAGAGTAGTTTTGCTTTAATATATTTAAATCCTACACATTTCTTCTATGAAATGGTGTAAAGAAGTCAGCCAAATGGGAAGACTAGGAAAGGAGGGGGAACTAAAGCTGGATTTCAAGGTAGAAAGGTTAAACATGACTCAGTATGCCTAGTGTAAATTTCAAAATGTAGTAACAGACCAAGTCTGCTCTTTCCCTGTTTAAATGCATCTGGTTTGTGCCTTACTTGGTTATATCTCTCCTTTGTTGAGAGTAGTTTAGGACTATGTAGTTGAAATACTGTCAACTACTTTCATTTTCTGACTCTTACGGCTCCAAACATTGCTTCCACACTGCAGCAGTACCCTCCTTTTTTGTTGTTTTATTTTTCTAGTTCTAATTTGGTATTACTTTTTCATTTTCTTGCATTTTATGTCTTTATGTAATATTTTAGAATTAGGATCTATTATGTAATTTCTGACCTGTATCATTAAAAGTCTTGGTTTTCTCTCAGCAAGTTTGCTTTGCGATTACAGAATGTTCACAAAACTGCTCCTGTGTCAAATATAGGTCTCCTTTTCTCTAGTAAAGTTTCAGAACTATCTGTGGAGCACATGCCCCATGTGTTTTGTTGTGGAACCTAGCTGAACTGAAGGGCCATTTGATCGGCTAATACAAACAACTTCTGTGGTTCTTGACACTCAGGGACCACAGTCAAGACTGAGAGACTCACGAACTCCTTCTGTGATTTTTTTTCTCCCTGAGGAAGGATGTATCTTCTGCAGAAAAAATGCTGTGGATCTCCTTTGCCTTGCATAGGCCTAACCTCTGCTTCATAATAAATGGCTTTCAGTGGAGGTTCTGGACTACTGTCCTCAGGCAAAGGCCATTTATTCATTTTAGTCCACAAACACCTGTAACAGAGGAATTACTTAGGGTCACGAGTACTGTCCTACCTCCCCTGAAGTCAAGGGAGAAGGCTCTGTTTTCACTTTATACAAGTGCCACAAGAACTGCATAATTTCTTTCTCAGCTACTTCCTAACATGAACTAATCTTCATGTGCTTCAGAATGGAGGTGGCCATTGTCACTCTCTGAACATAAAAAGTCAGTAGCTTGCCTTTGTTCTAGTAATCAGTGTCAGAATTTGGATTTCATGAAAACTGTTCATCTCTGGCAAAATTGGATAGTTTTGTAATACACCTACCTCTCATTTTTCTTTTCCCAAGAAAATAGGATTACCACTGCTGGTTTCTGTCACATTCTTTATCCTATAGGATGTTCAACATATCAGGTAATGGGCGTTATTTTCACAGTGAATATATGTTGTTTGACTATTCACATGATTAGTCCTCTCTCAGAGAGTGTTCACAAAAGCAAGGGTCCCTGTGAGAGAAGAGACAGGAGGCATTGAAAGAACTGTGAAGTTTTTGGTGTGTTTTTGACAACACTTTTGTCACGTAAAAGCCCAGGAAGACTTAATTTGCAGTTTCCATAGTCCCACTTTTTCTTGTCCTATGACGAATTTGATTCAATCAATGTCTCATTTTATATCTAAGATCTCTTCCTCAAATCATATGTGCATACAGCCCATTTAGGAAAAGCAAAGACACCTCTTACTGTTACATCTTGGAAATCTTTTCTTTCTGTGTAGATTCTTTTATTTCACTCTGAATGCTACATTAGAAACAGATGGCAATCTGTGATCACTTATGGGTGTTTGCACATCTAGTTTTATTTTCCAAGGAAGGTGGCTTTATACAAATATGCCATGTATAACTGCTGGCTTGTCTGACTAAATTTCTAATAACCAACTTTTTCTGTTCTCAGCCAAGTTAGAAAAGAGGAAGCAGGGAAGAAAGAAATGGGGTGACATAATTCTCTTAAAAATTAAATGCTGGAGATTTTGTGAAAATTAGTATCCACAGAGAAACTGAAATCCTTTGAATATTTGTGCAAAAGTGATGGACTGAAGGAGTTGCCTGTGGACGGTGGCCACTTTTACCTAGATTGACGGTTGTTGGGTTTTTTTCTCTTGTGTTTTTGGAAATGTTCCTGAGTCACCTTTTTTTTTTTTTTTTTTTT